>JAMKCH010042802.1:0-295152 GCA_023653785.1 Ophioderma brevispina
AGTCTGAAGGCTTTACAGGAAAATTTACACAATTCTGACGTGTTCTTCTTGCGTTGCAGATGTGCAACCTAAGCCATTGGAATTAAACAACTCCGGGGTGGTTGTATTACAAAGTGACTTGGTTTACGCACAAAGAACCTGTTATAGGCTTATTCATTTCAAGTAATGATTTAGACATGTAAAAGCAATACAAACATTAAAAAAATGTTGACATCAATAAATGTTCCTGTTTTTGTTGTTATGATGTCTCGCGGACGTCAAAGGTCAGGAATACCCTTTAAACACAAAGAAATGAGCCTCGTGCACAAATGATCTAACATTTATATAACAACACTGTTTTTTTTTATTTTAATCAGATTTGTTCAAGAATTTAGTATGTCCAAAACACAATTATAATTACACTCAATGCCTTTATATAAGATGTGTGCTTAAGGTTTCAAGTTCTCTAATGTCCAGAATTAAAGAAGCGTTGCAGTTCAACGATGATAAGTCATCAGAGTGAAGACTCCAGCATGCAGTCTTATAAAAACTTCGGTATTATAATCCAAAGGGATCTTCTCTGTTTTGAAGATATTTTGTCCAGCAGTTCAAGACGACAGAGTTTTCCTTCGACGACACTAATATTCTGCAATACAATCCAGGTATTCTATATATCACTATCAGTCTGCTGCCCATGTTCTCATTTAGGACCACACACTGAAATCCCTTTTTGATTCCAAAAACTGAAGCTCTTTTGGCTTAAAAGACGACAGCAGACAGTCAGCATTCAAGCTCCGGTGGCATCCAATATATTATAAATCCTGGCACTATGTGATGCACAAATCTACCATTATTGCAGATCAAGCTGTAACTATACTGTATAGCTCCTGGTTACTACTGCTGGCGAAGTTGTTATTCTCAAATCTCTCCTTATATATGGATTTCACAAATAGTATTTTCCCATTCTTAAAATAGATGTTACCACACCATCATGCAAAAACATAACCTTGTACTGTCCAATGGGATTTCACATGAATTACACCATCTTGCATCATCTTACACGAATAACATCATGGGAAACTACCTAATTTTACAATCTGTTTTGATCTCAAAGCAAAAACAAGTTGACTCATTTTCTAAATTTACATCTGGAGGAATTCCCATTCATCTCTATCTAGTTGTAAACAACAGGTGCATAGCACAACATATCACTAGAGGAATTCCATTTTCTATTTCCCGTGAGAAATATTTTCTCAAATAAAATTGAGAAATAAAATAATATTTTAATCACAAAATGGAGGCTAATGTAACATTGCCCTATATGGAAAATGTGCGAGTGTCCCTTAAAAAAAATGTTTTCCACAGATGTGTAAGTAGCCTCTTTACCATTCCTGAACCATATATAACGAAACACACACAGTCTCATTGTCTAGTACACCGTTCCGTGATCCATATAAATAGATGAATTAAGACCATTATTTAGGTAATGGTATCGGCTTATTTTTCGGAGTGCAGCAGGTGTGTGCATGTGAACCATTCAATTTATGCATCGGTGAATATGTCGCTTGGTATTGTGTCGAAGGTTTTACTGAAAAACATGTTACCTTCGTGTATGCAGATTTCAAATAATCTCCGTCGAATTATTCAAGTTCGCTGTATCTTCTAATCTCTTAAAAAGAAAAAAACCCTCGTCTTACCAAGCCTTTTTTTTTTTTGTAACAATCCACGGTTGTAGCAAGGGGGTGGTTACCACCCCCCTGAGAATTCGTTATAAGCACCCGATGCTTACGGTTTTGATACCAGTGGATACTATGGTCCTCCTCTTTCCATTGATACCAAAATAGTACCACCATCCTAATTATGATGGCGTCACAAGACTTCATCAAGAAAGTCCTGCGAGGTCTGCAAATTGGGCATTTTCCACAGAAAAAAAATATGCGAAAATAAGCCCCACTTTTTTGCGGCTAAAAAAAAAACGTAGGAATTCGGTATTTTTCATATGCGTTTTTCAGCTCTAGAATGATGGCAAATTTGGAATAGTTTGTTTACTAAACAGGGGAGTTTTTAGAGGCAATACTGTGCATATTGTTTAAAAATTGGCATCATAAATAGCCGCCTGAGTTGCACCAACCCACCCCCCCCCCCCTTCGACTTTGACGCATATACACATTTTTTTCGTGAAAATTACCGGAAAGGATTAGAGAACGATACCTTATGAAGCTTTTAACGAAAGTTTTGGGGCATTTTAAGCGCACCGGAGCGAAGTGTCACGGGGGGGGGGGGGTAACCGCTTGGTAAGAACGAAGGGGTTCATATTATGTAATTGATTAGGAATGATAGCTAAAGGAGTAGTTTGGTATGTCCATTTGAAACAACCGAACAGGGTAAGATTTGTTGTCCTAAGTTGCTCTGCAAGGATGAAACCATTCGAATTTGCAATAATTGTTTCAGCTTTTTATTTAAATCCAGACTTTTTTGTTTTTTTTTTTTTTTTTTTTTTTTAATTTTTGCACTTTTTTTTTTTTATTTCTGTATTATAACACACCAATCTCCATTTACAAACATAACAATAATCCTTATATATAATATCAGATACATAAAAATATAAATTCAATTAGCATTTAGTTCCCACTGACTTCCATTCAAGGTCCAGGCCTGGATCTCAACATGATAAGATTTATAAGGAAAAAACACAATCCTCCTCCCAAAAAGTCACCCAAACCATTTAAGGAATAAAATTTTGGAAAAAAACTACAAAACAACCGAGCCCCACCCTGGCCCATTTCCTGAATCACATCCCAGGAAATATTCTATTACATAACAAAAATTAGGAGATAGATTACCTCAAAACAAGCTTGGACACCAATTAACAGGACAAGACAATACACTTTAACAGATCCAAGCATATGCAAGAATTTTGAGAAAATTTCATTCTACAATATACCATTGGACATAAAAAATAGAAAGTGAGGGAAATAAGTGGTACGCCAAACTTTAGGCTTGACTCAAGTAATTAGAAGACCGTAAAAGAAAAGGGAACAAAAAAAAATACCCGCGTAAGCTATAATTGCTATAATCATAATTGCAGTGATTTTTGGGCCAGGTGATAGTTTAAACTATCACATACCTTTAAAGTAGAGCAATTGAGATCTTGATTATAACCCATATAAACTGCCCATATTCGGCATAATAAATTTTTTTATAAAATTTTGACCACTCCACTTCACTTGGTTTCGCCTCGTGAAATAGAAAAGCCAAAACATGACCTCGTGAGATACCCCCATAATCACCTTTATTGGTAAATTATTCTGTCAACCAAATTCAATAATATACAAAACGTCATTTTAAGTAGGGCAAACCATCATTGATTGCGAAAACAGAAAAAAAAAAAAAACCAGCGAAAATCCGACTTGTCCTGCGATGCCATATCAGCACAGGCAATCCCAACACAACAACCCCGCAAACGACAAACCAGAAGCAGCCCAACAAGGTCAGAATCGGAAATCTAGTCATAACCGCCGCCGCCCTCTTCCCTTAGCAATTATTCTTTTGGTAAAGTAACCTCATGAGAATTTGTCAGACCCTCCCTCCGTTTCAAGCCACTCATGCACACTATGAAATATTTTTCGACGATCACTGACGTGTCTTTAGCAATCCAAATCCCGATGGTGAATTTGGGATGACCTCAAGAGAGAATTGTCGCCATACCTCCGAAGTCCATACACCAATTCCCCTGCATGAGAATACAATCAGATTCGAGAACTTTAATCTTGAAATACTTTTAAAAAATGCAGGCCACCTCGCTCACATTTTACCCTAAAAGAATTCCTCCAGAGGCAAATTCACAAGATTGAAATTAAAGATCCTAAAGAGTGAAACCTGAATTAGAAATTCTGCCGAAAGACAGAAGGTTGCAGTTCTTCTTTCATCACAAAACCCTATTATTTTCAATAAAATGCAGCGATCAAGATCATTACACTCATTGGAGTGAGCAAATTGCTAGATGTCACTATTTTTAAAGCATGATTACAAAATCTCAAACGAAACGGGATTCTTATCGCAACACATAAGAAATTAACCAAAACATACAAAGAGAAATCCACCTTAGCCCTTTAAATTGGACCCAAGTCATAAATCAGCAACATCCATGACTATAAAAAAATGCCAAAATATAAATTTGATGGATTTTAAACTATGGTATACAGATCAGACAGATCACTGTTAATTGCTGCTTATCTCCGAAAATTTCACAATAATCAAAAATGTTTAAAATCGCAACAGTGGTGGTGTTTTAAGAGGCAGCCCAGATATCCACCGGGGTGTTGTATAAAAACTGATCTTCCAACATTGGTGTGTACTGGAAAAACTGATGACACACCCCCCGTCGGCTATTACTCATATTTAGAATACCCCATTTCTGTTCCAGGATTTCCATTTAAATCCTTATTAAGAGCATTTCTCTTTCAGCAGCACAATTTACTTTTAAAAAACGTGAGGAAATGGGTATATTTGGCATTTTTTCGTTGCATCTACAACAAGATAAATGTATTTTGCGTGTAATAGCATAAATTGTAACATTCATATAAGGGGTCAAAATTGCCAAAACACACAGTCGACAAATGTAATATTAAATGTATCATTTAGTGCAGAGATTTGGAAATCACGCCAAAACATTTGTGAGAAATACTGAGTGCACCTCCAAAAATGATGCTCCAAAGTTTCCACTTCGTTTTTACAAAAAGTACATAAATTAATTGAATTACAAATGACTAGCAATAGAGAAACTTATTCACACATACATTCACAGGTAAAAACCGGTAGAAAGATATTTATAATTTGGAAAATAATCTTAATTTTATAGACAATTGGAAGCTTGTAGAGGAGGGCATGATATATATGACAGCCGGCCCAATTTAAATAAATCCGCATTTTCTAATACTTGGCCCATGTTTTTTTCTCTTTTCTCTTCAATTGACAGGAATGTTAAAAATCTGCTTGACACACATTTGCTGAAAACTTTGCAAGACTTTTTGGGATTTACAAATGCGATGAAACAGATCATACTGAGCCATTGTTATTATGCTCTGTGTTGGCAACTTTCACTTTCGTTTCCATGACATAGGATTGGAATAGATTAACGAGATATAGTCCATAAAATGGCACTTGAGAGAATAGTTTTCAGAAACTCTTCTAACTATATAAAATGCAACCATCGTCATTAAAAGGTTCTTTCAACATATTTTACAATTTACCAATACACCTTTTTCGTACCAACTGGATCTATATAGAACTTCTTATCATTTTAAATAAAAGAATATGCCAAATAATCTGATTGTAAGGGGTTTGTCACAACAGCTTATAGGCAATTGTGCACCATAAATAAACAACATTCTCACAAAATCATTTTTAATTTTTGCCACCCATATTTTCAGCTGGATTCATGTTGCAATAACCACACAATTTTCCACCGGAATGCGGTAAGGTGGTGTTCGACAAGAATTTTCCAGATTGGCTTTGTTTATTGACATCAAGAGCACAACCGCTAACCTAACCTCTAGGCATCTGAGACCTTTAATAACAGATGCAATATGACACATGCGCAAAAAACCCCGCCATCCCTGTAATCACCAATAAGTGGTAAGCCTTTTGATCTTCTCTTGTTTTCCTGACCAAATCAATTATAGATAACTGTTCGAAGATTTTCCTTAATAACATTGTGTGGGGGGTCAGGAAGAACCGAGAGAAGAAAACTAGCTGCGAAATGCCCATGATTGACATGTTAATTTTACCAAAAGGTGTAAAGACTCTATTTGAACCATATACGGGAGATGACAAAATATCTTGAATTGTTAAACTTGGTACAAAATTTTAATTCCAAAGCTTACTTAATCAGGGTTAAAAAACTGCCAATGTAACGTACAGTCTATTTGCTAGCTCATTCAACATACTAATACAGGAGGAGTTGCTCTAAATTTGCCAATAGGCTACCACATATTTCAAGAATGAACCTTCAGGCCAGAATATATATGGAAAGGATTAGGGCCTTGATTGCATAATGTAATGACGACAAATCTTTAAGATAACAAAGTTTGTTGTCGTCAGCATAAGCATTCACAGTAACAGTAGAGCCCAGAATATTAATACCTTTATATATGACATCATTTCTGATGCCATATTTAAATTTACAAATAATAAACAAATAAGGCTTAAAGGTGCACCTTGACGACAACCTCGAACAGGTTAAAAATGAAGAATAGTTACCATTATTGATAACACATGAGGAAATATCATTATAAAGGTCTGAACCCATTAATAATATCTTTACCAAAATTAAAATACTTCAAGTTTTTAAAAAAAATAAAAGGCCCATTCCTAAATTATCAAAACCTTCATCAATCAATCAATAAACATAAGACCTGGCATATTAGTACAATCTAGATATCAATAAGCCTGAGTGCCAAACGGTATTCTCCCCGATTTAGCGGCCTTTTTAAAAACCTTTTGACTTCATAATAATATATTAAAGACATTTTTCGCCGGCATCAATGCATTTAGCAACTATTTGTATCTGTATTTAAAGGAGATTGGTCTCCAATTTTCTAAGGGAAGATTGGACTCTTATCTTTTTTGGGAAGAAGACTAATAAACCTCTTCGTGATCAGGGGGAAAGTTTTACTCAACATTGAAAAGCATAATTAAAAGAATCTACAATCATATCACCAACATATTAAAGAAAAATGTATACCATTCATTTGGTAATGCATCTGTTCCAGGTGTTTTGTTATTTGGCATTGTTTTGAGGACAGACAGGCATTCCCTTAAAGTAATCAACCTCAACGCTATTTTTCTGATCATCAGTGAGCTTGGAGTGACCGTCTTGGTGGAAAATATCATCAATACACACACAGGAGGATTAATTTGATTTATACCAAATTACATAAAATTCATTCTTCCTTGCAGAAATCTTGAGCATGTTGTAATTTCAGTACCATCCGCTGTTATTAACTTAGTGATTTTTTTTTTTGCCTCTGATTTCTTTTCTCAAGGTTAAACAAAATACCGGAGATTTTTTTTTCATCAAACTCAATAGCTGGATGGCACGTTATCTTATAAACACCTTTAGTCTTATGTTATACAAACTGCTAGTTTGATCTACAACAATTCCTGAATACTTTAGCAACCTTATCCGATGATTTGACATTCATAAGAGTCTTTCAAGTTCATTAAGTTTTTCTATGATAATCCTCATATTTTCTGCGCTCTTTGGAAAGCTTAGCCGAAAACTCCATAGTAACAGATCCTAACTTTGCATTTCATAAATTCCTCCCAGAGCATGCCAGGGGGTCATATAATTTCATTTCTTTGGGTCTCACTAATACAGTTTTTAATCAAATTAGACATAATTTGGATCGTAAGTTAGAGATTGTATTAACTTTCCAAGGGCCCCGGCCTCAGCTTCACTACGAACTAACAAAGTTTTTTTATTAAAGAAATGATCAGTTTGAAAACGCTAAATATCACCTTTTCTACTTGGAAGAATATAATTAAAGGAATTAAGAAAAAGTCAAGCCGACATTGGATTGGCGCTTATAATGAACGAACGCCAAGTAATCTGCCTGACATTTAGGGGTGCTGTTCTCCTCCAGATATCAACGAGGCAAACCATATCAATCATATCTTAAAAACCTTTTTTTTTGGGGTATGAGCCTTGTTTTGTCCTTTTCCCACCTTTTTTACTTTCGTGATTCGAGGACTCACATTACCCCCACCAATAATTACAATTCACAGTCAAAATCATCAAAGATTTTCGACAAAATCAAAAAAAGAAGGATCAATCATCATTTGGACCATTAATATAACTAAAGTAAAATTCGATCCTGCAACATAATATCGAAGATGATAAGGCCGGCCATGCTATCATCAAATTTTCTAATGATCTCAAACATCAAATGTTAAAAAAGAATACATACCCTCTACTACTTGATGTACCATGTGAAAAATAAATATTATCCCCCCACTCGTCAGACCATTTCTTTTCACAACTATCGTACTATGGCGTTTCTTGAATAAATAATAGAGCCAGAATGCGTTTTAAGGCCAAGAAAAGACTTGTTTAGCTTAATGAGTCTCCAATAACCTCGGAATTCATTGAAAATATACTACAGCTGTCTTACTCATTGAAAAAACGGCATGACAGTGAAACCACAGCTGAATGACTGTGAACCATCTGCGAACAAAATTCAATGAGTGACCGAAAATTGTAAATGGAATATCCATAATATTTTAGCAGAACCTAGTCAAAAATACTCCAAAATATGTCATGAAATAATATTGCAGCCGAATAGTATAATTGTACAGATGTATAAATCATGACCCATATAATAGTTTAAAAAAAAGAAGGGGTTAGTTTGTTTTGTGATGAAACTCCCAATACAGGTATATAATTGTCGGGTAACCTCTACACAAGCCCCTTGCATAGCTATGACTATACAGAAGACACACACATAATCACGAAAGAATAAACAAACAAAAACACACGCACCTATATGGGAGATGAAAAAGCCCAAAAGATTGGTGTTAACCACAAAAAGGGTTGATTCCTAGGAGATAACGCGATCAAATAGGGGTTTGCCCCTAAGAAATTGTCACAACTGTCTTTCATATCAGTGTCCATGGGAACTCCCCGGTCCCAAAACAGTAGCATATCCAGAAAAATACACAAAACGGCAATTAGAAATATGCATATTAGAGCTTGGATCTTTGCTCCGTTTGATGCTTTTTTGTGTTCGTCTGACGTGGTCGGGTCTGACCAGAATGTTACTGGGGGACGGCTATTCTGTCTGTCTGTCTGTCCTCCCTGGTGTTAGGTGCATTTGAAAAGTTAAGTCCATTACAACTAAATTCCAGACGTTGATTCTCTACGTAAATCTGCATTATATAACAAGTCAAAGGTCACACAAAGCTCAAAGCTCATGAGAATCAAGGTTGTTGAGCTGGGCTAAATGTTAATGTTGCGTGAAAGTTTTGGTTGTGATGAGGACATGTATTCTGAGACCATTTTGTGTCATTAAACGTGTGTAAAATATAAGCGTGCTTCAACTATTACAGCCTATAACTCTTTAATTTGTAATCAATAACGTCCAGTATTTCACCTCAAAAAGCCTCATTTTACCTGCTGTGTCACAATTGAGCTTTAACAGTCAGGGTTGGTAAAAGAGCGACAGATAACTTTAAAATTCCGAGAGGTGTCCATCACTTTTAGCGGGAAACATCCTGAACGGTACATAAACGCACATCACTGGAGATGAAATATTAACTCCTTATTCTTCAGGTAGATAAAGATATATCTTATTAACAATCATTCCTCCCTGGAGCGGCCAGAGCATCAATTTGGATGGAGCCACAGGGCACGTGCTCCCAAAGAATCTGAAGTCAAAATTTAACAAAACCTCAACTCTGTCCGTGGTGTTCCATTCAAAGATAAACGTTTCCCGTGTCCTCACGACGCCAGAAACACAACTTTGGTGTAAAACAAAGTACCGTTTACTTAAAGGTGGCCTTTTGTGATTCGAAGCACCTCTGTTTTTAATTGATTGTCACTACCTATCCCTGAGAAAAACTTTTTTCACAAAATTTGAGTTGATCCCGCCAATCTTGCGGTTTTGTGTTATGAAATGCTTTAATTCCCCGGTGCATAGACCACTGTGCTTTGCAGATGCGAGACGAGGTTGTGGATCCCAAATTACCTTTCAATCTGCTTAAGGTCCGCGGGCCAAAATAGGTCCATACAAGGATAGACAAGACACGGTGTGTCGAAACTTGCCTGGTTACTTGCGGTCAATATTTTGCATACACATGGAAAATACAAGGGATCGTCAAGATCGACCAAGACAGAACCCCGCCACTGTGTCTCAGTGCAGGCCCCAGGGAGCGTTAAGAAATTTCCACTGAGTTGCCAGTTGTGCAGTCTCCATTGATAATTTTGAAGCAAGTTGAAGGTTTCATGTAAGTGCCGTGTGAAACTAAATTTTGCAATCCCTGTATTTGTATTCTGTAACACTATGTATCCCAACGATTTAAACATAAAATGTTGGATCGATTACTATGTGTTGATTCTTTTTCAAATATTGGTATATTGGTCAAGGCATGTTTTTTTTCATTGTGTTAGGATGTCTATTTTGTAGACAACATTCAATATGTTTAGCCTGTCACAACAATAGTTTTTTCGCATATGATTTAGCAAGTGGCAAGGTTACATTTATTATCATATGTTAAATCAATTGTGTTAGTTACGAAGATGTTCAAACATAATAAACACTATAAAAATTGAAGCTACTATGACACTTTTAAAAAAGCGCATAAAAATAGTGCCTATATTTTAGAGTTTTTTATATAAACACTTAGGCTCAATGCTAACGCATGTATTAAATTTATTCATTAGGATCTTTAATATTTATATTCTCTGCTCTTCAAAATCTTGGATTTGAGCAGTTTACAAAACAATAGTGATAATGGTAAACAGCCTGTCATGTGGGTCATATGCCTTGTTCATCCATGTTTTTAACCATTACAAGTTCAATATTCTTTTCCAATTTACAATGCGGCAACACTAACACAAATCCCACCAGTGGGAGCAACTAGATTACAGATTGGCCTTGGACCTTGGACCTGCCTGAGGTAAACTAACATATGGTGACCGCTAATTTTGTTGATTAAACAAACTTTGGAAGTGGGTTTTGCTTTGAGTCATCATCAACTTGGAAACCGACCGACAGTCCAAGTTTTAGCGAGACAATAATTTGGCCCGGGGTCCTAAGTCAATCTGGGAATGTGCATTTGTTGATTCCATTTACCAATAATGGTGTATACTGTTCATTCATTTCATTCATTTTTGTTCAATTCCGGCAATAAATTGTCACTAATTTTGTCGCAAACTTTTCTGCTGAACCACCACAAGCCAAGTGTGTCTCCTTCCGTAGACATATCGACATTAATAATTAAAAATAGGTTTTAATGTTCGAATGTTAATTAATACATGTGCATTCAATTAAATGGCTTTGTGTTTAATGTTAGGAGATGTTGCAGGTGAGATGATGACAACCATGCAATGATGTAATTGGAACACTATTGATCGTGTCGTGAAAGATCTACTAACGAGCTCAAAATGCACACAAGGCGGTTTGAATTATTTGTTTTTTTAGTATATACTTTATTTCAAATGCACAGTGTTTCTATTGATTTAACATCGGATTTACTGAAAAATGTTTCTATGGATCCTTTTACCAATGCACATGATGATTTCAAACGAGTCCGTTTTGGAAAGTGAAGGAAACTAAAAAAATATACACACTCTTTACGATATTACATTTTTTACGAATGACTATGCCTTGCTGAACGGCGAGGGTCATTGTAGTGACATCATGTAGAGAGAACCGAACCGTATTTGAGTAATTGATTTAAATAGGATAATTCAATTTTATCCATATACATAACTTAGAAATTTGGATAGGTTATCACGATAGTAATCGTTCTGGGTAATAACACTGTTTTATGACATAAGTGGCTCACAAAAATAATTTCCCCATAAAAATTCTCAAGGTATTGTGCACAACTCCCTTCGGATTGGATATTAGAAAATTTTAAAAAAAAGTTTTGAAGAGAGGAAAAGACTGCTCTTGCCACAAAAATTGTTGCTTTGAAAGAACACTTATGGTTACGTCAAACACAATCTGTTTTTCCAAAAATAAAGTTTCAGAGAAGGTGGAACTTTGCAGTGTTCAAGAAGCTAAAGTTCAATTATCAAGTTACCTCATCGATTACTTGTTATTCACAACAAACAAGAGATGAAGCATTACATCAGTATCAATTCAAGTCCTTTTTCTTGAAAATTGCACGTTTTTCCTGAAAGAAAGACGTAATGATTGAAATGCCGGTATGGCAGGAGATATAGTCCTCCGGACTCACAGTCCACCTACAACGATGAAGAATAGGGCACTGGGTTCAGTTGACTTTTCACGCAACATTAGTTTTACGCTTTATTCCTTTGTCGTCTATGGAAACCCGGACTATGGCTTCTGCCGGACTATATCCCCCTTTACAAAGGTTTCAAATCAAAATGTTTGTAATTCAGGGTGAGACTCATAGTCAATCTTCCTCCATCTGCACTGATGGCATCATTGCAGCATTTACGTACGTATTCAATAGCGAACCATGTTGGTGGACAAGATGTATACATTCCAGGACTACAATACATTCACCTGTCAATGATCCCTGTGCAATCGCTAAACATGGATCGATTGACAGCTTAATGTATTGTAGTCCTGGAATGTATGCATCTTGTCCACCAACATGTCTGGTGGCTGACGTCATATTGAATACGGTCTATACTGTTTACCAGATTGTTGATGTACTATTGAGGAATGTGGATCATGCTCGTTGGGTAATTCCAACAAGTTGAGCCAGTGTAGTGTGCTCCTTTATGTGTCGATCTGTTTCACCTTTCACCTGGTCCCACAGGTTCTCTATCGGGTTAAAAATCATAGCAGGTGATTTTGCTGGCCAATCGATGGTGTCAATACCATGCTCTTTACGGAATCTGCATGACGTTGGTAGTATGCGGAGTTGCATTGTCCTACATGAAAAGAGAGTCATCATCAATTGCTCCTCCCATTGGAATGACTTGTGGGCGAAAAAGGTGCAATATACAAAGAAAAATGACTTTACATGATACTGATGAATGTAAACTTACATCTCATTGTTTGTCTTGTTTATATTTTATTTGCAAAGAAGATATAAGTACTGGATTAATTTTAGATAAGTTTGTAACTTTCGTAATACATTTAATCCCGAAGTGCTGATACTGCAAAGTACAGTGCACTTTGCTACTATGCAATATTAGATTCATTGAAATCATCTCATGTATTGATATTGGGATAACTATTAAATAATGAAACCTCTATATATTTTTATTGATGATGTAGATGACCTTTTTGTATTGTCTAATGAAAAACAAACTATGGCCTTACGGTTTGCATGGTTTAACATGTCTTCCTCACAAACTGCAGCTTATTGTTTATTTGCCTATTAGTTTATTTTTGTGGGCCGCCGTTGTGCGTGTGTATGTGTGGATGTATGTGTGTGTGTGTGTGTGTGTGTGGATGTATGTGTGTGTCACTAAATTGTTATTTTTTTTAAATTGACCTCAATTGAAAAGTTGAACTTCAATTGGAACTAAACTTCTGTCATAGGTGCACAATGGGATCCCTCATATGTTGATGAGGTCAAAGGTCATGTTGAAAGGTCAAATGTCGTGTTGAAAGGTCAAAGGTCATGTTGAAAGGTCAAGTTGAAAAATGGGCTAAAAATGTAAAATTGACCTAAATTTAAAACTTGAACTTCAATTGGAACCAAACTTGTGTCATAGGTGCACCATGCAATTCCTCATATGTCGATGAGATCAAAGGTCATGTGCCAGGGTCAAAGGTCATGGGGCGGCCCATAGCTTATATTCTTTGAATATAGCGAGCGCGAAAGCCGAGAACCGCGAAATTCTAGTTTAATTTAGCATTTGTATTATTATTATTTGAGTGAGAAGATTATAATATAATATAAAAAAATCCTGGTCTTATTCTTCAATCTATTTTGAAGCTGGCTCTCGGTGTATTGCATTTTTCGATTTTTCAGTTTGGAGTTCCTTTTTTGGTCAAACTTTTCGGGTTACCTTTTTCAAGTTTCTGGATGTTATTTTTTCGATTTTAATGTTAAATTTTTTGTGTTTCGTTTTACTTTTTTGTCGAGTTCCGGGTTACTTTTCGAGTTTCGGCTATTTTTTCGCATTTTGCGTTACTTTTTTTCGAGCTTCGCGTTTGATTTTTCGTGTTTGCGTTACTTTATTTCAGTTTCTAATTAATTTTTGCGAGTTATCTGTAGTTATCAAAAAGAAAGAAAGAACAAAAAAAGTAAAATAACAAATAAAAACGCGCATTTCGCATTATGTTTTTGGATACTGGAAACAAGCTTTATTTTTTGGGCCTAATACATATAGCTCTAGATAGTTTAATTATCATTATATTTCATTAAGGATTAAATATTTTAAACAATATCTTTGACTCCATGATTTGCCTTGTTGTCTCTTGAATATAACTTTTTTTTTTTCAATTAAAGGGATTACTTACCATTCGAACCCATACATTAACGGCTATCTGCTGTTTTACTTCATCCTGTAAAACAAAGAAAAAAAAACATAGTAATGCAAATTAACCACAAACATCACTGAAATCATTATTGAACCTAAATGTAACTCGAAATATTTTGGTATATAGTTAAATATGTCGTCGAGACACATATAGAAAAGTGTTCATTAAAAAGAGACATTTTCACATTGTACATATGCACTAATATCACATAAAAACATCTGCAGGATTTCCATTACCCATGCTAAAAATAGCATAAATGTTAAACGATGATTGTACTTATGTATCATGTGTTCACATATCGATATCAATACATTATTTAGATCTGGAGGGTTTAATATGCAAATTATCTCAACTAATGGATTCAATATGCACACGTGGTTGTAAACAACCATGATTTTTCGAAAGTAATCAACACACTTTGACTCATCAAGATTATTGCGTATTCTGTAACTAAACTCCCAGAAATTGTTGTCTGTTGCACGCTTAGCATATAAATCGTGTTCCTGCAATGCGGTTTCCAGTTACGAGGACGTCCGGTATCTACCTCAATATCCTGATAATTATTAGAAATAGGCATACCTAACCTCACTTCCTATGTTCAAACAACCCAGCCCAGCCCAATAGAATATTGTAATGCCGTTGGACAATCTAAAAGCTATTTTATTTCTTTCGATATTAAAGTTAGTTATGCTACAAGATACATTATAGATGTAAAAATTCCTTTAACTGCGTTATTGAGTTTTGATGATCCCGAGACAACCAGCCTACTATGGTTCGCACTAGCTGACTGTCTCTCCCCGGACTGTGACCATTCGCGCCTTTACTCTTGGACCTAATTGAAGCGCGGCATATCAAACCTATAGAGGGTTGTAAAAGCAAGCCCAACTGGGGTAAAACAAGGCAGCAATGCAGACAATTAAAGGGACACAATGGCATGAAAACAAATATTCAGACATAATTAAATGGACCTATAATACTGAAATCACAAATTTTGAAAACAATTTGGGTGTTTAAATTTTGTAAAAATGGAAAATATAACTAATATTATTTTCCTTGTAAGCTTCACTGCAGCCAAGGATGCTGTTATTAATGCCAGCATTTATCAAACTTGAATAGCATGCAGTCATCAACTCACATACCATTACTATTGCATATGTGCTAATCCCGAGTAATCCACCTTTCACTTGCAAGATCAATATCTTTCTACAATGTCTGAATCCCTGTCCGAATGCTTTTGAATTGTGTCACAAAAACATGCTAGATACACTGTAAATTCTGGCAGGGATGGCAACACTTTAATCTTCCTTGGCAGAAATTGCCACGAACTGCCACAAACTGTTGCTGTTTTCACTGTTTTTACAGAATGTAAACATCCAAATTGTTTTCGCATTTGTGGAAGTGATTTAAATAATAAGGGCCCCATTCATTATGTCTGAGTATTTTTCATGCCATTATGTCCCTTTAAAGACAAGCGGGCATGTTTTTAAAAGTGCTATGGCATGGCCTACCACCGACCAAGTTTCTAATTGAGTATGATACACAAAGATATTGGACGAGCCGTGAGTTTCAAAAAAATTGTGCGAGACGTATATACATACATACATCCCCTCACCCAATATCCTCATAATCAAAAACCTCTCCTCAAAATTACCATTAATGCTGGAAAACGCGTGAAGCGCGCGAAAATGTTGACCTTCAGAGATTGAAGGGGAAGAATCCATCCAGAGATGCTAGATTGCTTGATTCTGCACCCTCTTAGACGGCGTTCAGAGCACGTGTCCTTCCCCCCCCCTAGCTACGCCATGGATTTCGGAATTATTTTCTTCAAATTATATTGTCCTTGTTTTCATTCTTTCTTTTCTTTGGCAGAATGACTGCATCCTGGTTTGTATTACTCCACACCAGAGAAGATGAGAAAGAAGGAGATGGCTCGATTTTGAAATCCGATTACCCAGGATTACTCTCATTCACCGGCTCATTGTGTGAGAAACTTCAAGGGCCGCTCGATTGGACCTTTGAAGTAATTGTTCATCCGACTCAAGCTTGGTCAGTCGGGAAAGTTTCACAACAGGAAATAATTGACAAACTGCTACTAAAACAGTTTATTAATTTTAATAAGGAATTCCACGTTTGTTCTGACCAATAATTATTTATTTTATTCGTTGGCGAAATAATTGAGGATAACAGTGACTTTTTAACGAAAGAAAACAGTAAAACCAATCCTTTTTCGGTAAGCTACCTTGATTTAATGTTTTGTGGTCAATAAAGGATGTTGTTATTTTAGCCTAATTTAAACATATCCGGTTAGTTCCTGTGAAATATCATATAATGAACGATTAGATAAATGCATTTTGAATTCACTCCAACCACACCTGTTTGTGTCAGAAAGTGTCCAAAGTGTCAAAGTTGTCTGTAAGTGATACAGAAGAGTACGTTTCGCTGTACTGGTCACGACCATAGTGTATAGTCTGTGCAAATACTATACTAGATTCCAGTTGATAGGGGAATAACCTCTACTTTTTTGTAGGTGGGGGTATGAATTGAGGGGATTAGTATATAAAAACTTTAGTCCGTGTATTTGTGGTATGATGTGCGCTATAGCAATGATAGCCAACCCTGAGCGGTTGGGCACTATGAAAACTTCGCCGTTGAAGCTATGTTCACTGATCCCCTAAATCTTTCAGTCCTTGAAAACGTATGCACTTATCCGCAATGTTGGTTAGTTATGAATATGGGGCCGGGGACTCAGGCTACAAAGAATATGAAACATAATTAATGAGTACTATATAGCGTGCCGTGTGCAAGACATCTCCCGATCAGGGCTTCTTCAACCAGGGCGGCATGCAGTAACAGTCACAATTTCAAAGGGTTGAATCTATGCATAATGGAAAACGCCACAAGTTTATTACAACCGATGCAAGTTAAATATGGTACGAGTATAGAGGTTAAACCTTCAGGATTTGCCATATAAAATGTCGGCTTATGATTAAATGTTTGAAAGATGATTAGAAGGAAATAAGTTCAAAATAATTACTTTATTTATACTTAACTGTAGCGATCAAAGGCCAAAGAGAGAAAAACTGGATACGGAACGATGCAATAAATCCTCTGAAACTTCACTCATAATTCCGATTTTGACGCGGAAAGTAACTTTCAATGATAGAATGGTTTATTTGCTACACCTATCCTTACGATTGCACATGTGGGGAAATTTATGTAGCTTCTACACATGTAAATACACATTTCCAATGATTCAACAACCTGGCTGTTTCTCAAATATTCTGACGTCACGCAACGTCATTTAACGAGCAGCCCTCAATCGATACGGGCTGCGAAATGTCCTACACAGTTTTCTAATAACTTTATTTGTAGTTGGCCAGTTTCTTTAAATCCGATCTCTTTTGTATTGCGAGGAAGAAATCGAAGAATTTCTGGATATTTCCGTCCCCTATCTTGAGTAATGGACGAAGTCCAAACTCCGCCCATAACTCTACCATCAATTGTAATCTACTATAGTTGACAACTGAGTAATTGGAATATTTCTGGGATTTAATGACAGGTGTATGTAATGTTCTCCAGCAAGTAGTGCAGTTCTTTGATCCAATCAATCGGATTTAGGGCAATTAAGATGAAAAGGCGGATGAACAGTTTATCTTTTGAAGTAACGGTGAACCATCTCCTTCTTTCTCATCTTCTCTGCTCCACACACATTTGTTTTCAGGTAAGGGAATGGATGATAAAGCCAAGTGATAATAAAATACTCATAGCACACTGTCCGATGTACAACAAAGGATATTTGACGATGCACTCAATCTTAAATCAATATTTGGAATTCCAGCAATAATAAATAGCCCAACTTATTGCATATCATCGACATAATATTACAATATGAGAGGGAATATTATACCAGAGTGAATGAACTCATTATTAGTGTTTATGGCTATTTGGAAAGGATAAAACTATTTATAGCAATGGTAAATCCTTTAATGTCCACAAACCAATGACCATGAGTTCGTTATTCATATACAAATCAGAGCATCCGGAACTTTAATAACTTGCAGCTGAATACCATTTTTGGCAAAGTGCGTCGAAGCAAAGAGTTTGGAAAGCGGGTTAATTGCCACAGGATTATAAGAGTCATTTATGCTAGTTTTGAGACGGGGGCTTAAACTAATCCGACGTGTTAGTGCAAAAACATCCCAGGTGCATTTTGACGAGTTTTACTGTAGATAAATCTTTGTCTCCTACTAATTTGATATAACAAATACTTGATATTTGTTATCTCTCTCTAATTTGCACTCAATCCCTACAGTATGGTGGTAATTTCATTAATGTTTTTATTATATTTGGAAAATGATTCGTATGTGTACTCATTCCTGATTCTGCACGAATATTGCATGTGGCGAATCTTGTAAAACGAGGTTTCGAAGTATTGAATGCAAGGATATTTTATGTTCGATTCTATAACTCAACGATTCTGATACTGATTGTAAGAATACCATATGTGGCACATATGAAATCTTCAATCTCCTTTACTCGTTTACACATACCTGTAGCATAGAATACTAGCAAAGTGTCTGTATAGATGATGTATAAGAGAGTGCCTTGCAAATACGATATTTTTGCTGTAATATTACATATCATTTTGCTTAAAAAGAATATCATTTTTGGTCCTTGAGATGTCTTTGCAGAAAGAAGAAAAATAGACTTGCAAATACGATATTTTCTTTATAAATAATGTAATACAGTTTTAAACTTTGGGAATATGAAGAATGAAAAGTTGTTTCTAAATATTTGAAAAACCCATTTTCACCAAGGATGTACCATAAAATGTTTGCTGCACAAACACGATAAATGTCTTTTCTTATGATACATTTTGGGTAAAATCAAGTTTTCTCGTCCTACATATTTTTGGTGCTTTCTTCCTGTTATGTGGCTCGCTCTTCATGGCAGTCACAAAGGTCACATTTTTAAGACCGCTTTCTCATTGCTAGATGACACTCAGAAGTTGTTCTCTGGGATTCCGGTCAGCAATGCCCTACTTAACATGGCCCTTAAAAACTGTTTGAAGTTCAGAGAACCACAGGTCGAAATCCCGGGAGCGGAACGTTGGGCTCTCCCCAAACGGTAAGGTCCTCTGCCAATATTCCTGCAAAAAAAATAGGATGCAAGAGTCGGAGAATTAGCTGGTTCACATTTCACCAAATACAACACGTTCAGACCTACAATTCCACCCTATCAGATGATAGCAGACATCACTTGGACCCTGAGACTACCAACGCCGACTTGATCTCTGCTAATGGCTCCGAAACCGTCCCTTCATGTTTTCCTGGAAACCTTATTCATACGGAGATGAAGCTGTGTTTTTGCTTGAAACAACCTCACAAGTACGAGAGTATGCATCAAAAGGGCAGTCTCCTCATGATTTTTACAATCAACGTGTAGATGACAAAAGAAAATATGAACTGTTGAGGTTTCCTGGCAGCAGAAACATCATTGCAATCAATCAGTTCTTTTTCAAAGCACATTAGTGGAGATTAATACCTGCAGATTATTAATGGTGGACATCGAACAGAACATCTCCCGTATTCGTATGGACAGTTTTCAGCTCCTTGGTGGCATATGATGTGCCCCTCCTGCACAGTGAACTTCAACAAGACGTCTTGGCAGAACTGTTCAGCAATCTTGTCATTGCAAATTGGGAACCACCAGGTGAAATAGATCCAAGGTCGTCTGCTATTATGCCTCTGATTGCTTCTAGTGGATTCTATTAAATTAGACGTTTTTGTAAGTTCTCCCGATACTTTAGGGAAGATAGATTACCAAAGACGTTGACAACGACTCACGCAGCAGGACAGGAGCTCTTTTCCGAGGCTTGTTCATGTCATGGTTACAAGACATTGCCATCCAGGACTGCTGAAACAAAATTGATTCAATTTTAAAACTTTGTAAAATTGTTCATGATTCGACAAACACTGCTTTTTTTTTTTTGCATTTTGTACAAGAAAATGATCACCGAGTAATTGTCTTGCACTGATATAGCACTTGATGGAAGTAAAATATTTGGGTACCTAATATCAGCAAGTTGACAAATAACCTTATATATTTTCATAAAGATGTTTTGTTTTTCAAAACTTTTCACAGCATTATGAAGACCACATAGTTTTAGTTCAACCAGAGTCCCAGAAAAACCAATATGAAATAGGTTGTGATACCTACAGCAATCAATCTTCGATATTTTGGACCTTTTGGAGAAATTGGCAATTAGTTTGTTTTGTTCTTATCTACAAATTCATCAAATTTCAACACCTCAAAGTGAAACTAATTAACTACAATATAATAACTAAATTAGGACGTATTTGCAAAACACTTCAATTGTTAGCATCACATGACGACATATTTGTTGAAAAAGCAAACACAAAGTTCTGCGCATGGTCCATAGCAATCTAATCTGCATTTTGAAGTATTCGCCGTTATCACAGACGTATTAATATGTTGTCGTTTTCAAATAGTGACGTATTTGTGAAAACGCGGCAACATACGACGTTTTTGTGCGTCGTATTTGTTATTACACGTTGAATTGCCTGTTTGTTGTCGTGTCCCACATAGTGACGTATATTTTTAATCATATTTTCGACATATCTTAAATAATTTAGAAGTTGATCGTTTTAAAATATAAATTTAGCCTTATTGTTTAGCGATTTCCCACTAGGTTTTCTTATGTTTGATAACAACCCTATAGAGCAAAAATAAAATAACAAAATCTTCAAAGCCATTTTTTTCGAAATGCATATTTCGCAAATGCGTCACTATGTGATACTGACTATTCTTCGACATCATATATTCTGGGCATATTGTTCTATCTGAGATTCAAAATGACAATAACATGCCACATTTCATATCATATAAATGACAAACACTTTATGTGTTTTATTTGTAGGGCAAATTTCATTATTGTTTCTTATAAACCCTAGAAATCATAGCAATAGGCAAGACTTGCTTTACAGAATGCAATAATTAGAACAAAGGGTGCAAAATGCTGGTCGGGGAATTCATGGGGGAACATTAGCAAGTTTTATTCCGGTGAGAATTTATAGATCGTGTTATCATGTTGCACTAATTTGTTGGGTCTCAGAGCGAAACATCTTACCGTTTTGGGAAATGACAAAATGGAAGCGTTAGTTTTCAAGAAGTGAACATATGTGCCAAATTAGCAGAAGCAGTGTTCATGCCGAGATGTCATAGCATGTTCTAAAAAAGCAATTCGAACCTTTTTTAACAAATCATTGTTTGATACATGCTTGATATGAATAAGAGTGTTTTAATTTCCTCCATGACTGGATATTTCTTCATTTTAACAATTGGTCTGGGAAAAAAAATTATGAAAAAGGCGCCATTTTTTAGTGTCTTGAAGGAATTTGATTACCGTCGATATCAAAGTAATATATCGTATGTAAGTAATGCAATATAATTTAGAAATGAAACCATTTCATAGTATATTCATGCCGCAAAATTCGTTGTAATCATCTAGTTCCTTCTTCCGTGATAGGTATTTTCATGAAATACGAACTTCCTCTGTTGAGTAATAAGTAATGGTGTTTTCTCTGCGTACAGATTTATTGCAGCGAATGTTATGGTATTCCACAGAGCTTACATAGGTGCCAAACTTTTTATCATATCATAACGAAAATTATTTTAGTCATTCTTGATAATGTATAGGTGTGATCAAAAATAGGGAAAACGAATAATTTGGTAACCACACTTTCTTGAAAGTTTGTCCGCAAGGATGTAGGCCTATGTCTTATCCATATCCAATTTACTTTCATAATATCGGACGTAGTTGGTTCTAATTGAACAAACATGGACGGGTCAAAAATAGATTGATTTCACATATTATGACAACTACACGACCTTTGACCTCAGGACAACTGCATGATCTTTGACCTCAGAGTGTTATTCCACTTGACAATTACCGTAGGCGTTACCGTAGGCGTAAAGGGTAAAAGTTAAGAAGATTTCACATCACAACGCTTCTTGAGCACGGCTTGTGATTGGTCGAGTTGGATAGGGGATATACCCGCGAGTTACCCTACAATTTTAAAGAAATATCTAACACCATGCTTTAGAATATACAAAGTAGACCGTGTATAAACGTGATCGTCTACCCCCACGAAATAGCTAAGCCCAAATCAGAATTTAGGTTATACACGGTATCCTATTGGTACTCTTATACTATTATAAATGTTTACGCCCCCATCAAAAGGAAATCCGATTCATTTCACGAAACTGTGGAATTGAGCATTTAGGTGACTGCCCTTAGTCTAGTTGACTATTTTAAATTATTACACACACACAAACAACTATTTCGAAATCTATGAGTCAGCCTTAAGAGGAAACATTTCTAGTCTTAAATTAAACTTCAGGTATGTTAAATATTAAAGTTCGTATTTTTTCTTCAAATTAGTAACGTCAAACTGCTTTTATGCTTACTTTCACGGTATGCATGAAATAGATGTTCAATCGCGATTTTCACAGAAAACGTGTTTTTTTTTAATACGACAGTGATCTAGGCAATGATATATAATATGATAGCTACTGAGTCTTTTGTTATTTATATTTCATTGTTCTGAGCTACTAATATTACCATATCTCTGGAAACTGAGATTCAGATGGTGGTAATAATTTTGAGGGTTGACACGGATGACTGATTTTGCTAACATTGAAACTACAGGGTGAGTCAAAAAAATTGACCCTGATTGTGTCCGCCATTTTGAATTTCTAAACAACATATATCTATTATACGTAGTATCATCGGAAAGCCATTTTAATTCTTTAATTTGCTGCACAGATAATTCAATCGGATAAGTATAGGCCGAGCAACAGTCTTTTGAATCAAGTAGTCAGTTTTTCCCTCTATACACCGATTCCCATTTGAATGCACAGCGGCCAACTAAGCAAATGACCCCCCCCCCCAAAAAAAAGGGTGATAATGGTATGTATATGTTCATGTCAAATTAAGTGGTATCTTAAAGGTGTAAGAGCCAGTGATAATGGAAAGCTTTATTTGAAACACTTTTTCAAAATGTGGCATATTTTGGTCTACAAAATTAACAATACTTTAAACTTCAAAAGGTTGTCACCGATGTCTACTCCTTCACATTGTATGATAATCAACTCCTCAGGAAATGATAGCTTGTATCAAGTTAAATTCTTTTTTCATGTGTATGGTTGATGAGGAACATAAAACGTTAAGAGGGTATCGATAGTAAATTGTGACTGAATGTTGTGGGGTTAATGCTTCACATTTTCGCTGTAGTCAAGAAATAGCCCGGATTTCTTCTGTACACTGATTTCCTTCGCTCCCTCAACAGCCGTTCATTTGAATGTGAGTCCGTGGACAGAGCGCAAACCCAACTACTTGATTCAAACAACTGCAGGCTCGGTCTATACCTAACCGATCTGTGAAATGATCTTTGCATGCAAATATTAAAGGCCAATGAACAAGCCTTAGATGGATTATCACATTATTGAGGTATTATGTTTACTCAAAACTTCCAAATGGTGGACACAATCAAGACTCAAGTTTTGTTTACTCACCTGTACAACTGTATGGCATCACATTATCTCGCTACGAGGACAAGATGGTCGAGGTAGTAGGGATTGTTTTTCTAATGCTGTTGATTATTCTTTTTTTTTTAATGATGAGAATAACCAAATGTGTAAGTGATATATTTTTACTGGGTTACCCCTGCTATCATCACAATAGAAAAGTTTTTGACATTGTTAGACCTACCATAATTGAAAACATATGTTCCCATTAGCCGAGTTTTTTCTTTCTTTATGATTTATAATGAGTTTTTTCTTTAATTTTCTTTTATGACTTTTTAAAATCGTATGTATGAAAAACAATGGGATGAACTGCCTCTCCAAGTTAATTAAAAATACCGAAATATGTATCCTTTTTATTGTACAGGCTAGGAAACCTAATATGTTGGGAACCCGAGCTTTTGTTTTTATCCTATAATAACAAAACGTAATCTACATGTAGATTAAGCAGTAAAAGTAAGTAAAAAGCTACATAGGTAGATTCTAACCTGAAAATAATGCCTCCTACAAATTTAATTAAACACCCGTCTTATGTAAAGACCTGTATTGATTTTACCACAGCTTAGTTGTAAGGGGCGCCGGGAGTACAACGTTACCGAAATTTGTAGTTTGAAAACCAGCTAAATTTGTATAATCATCACTGTAGCAGAGAAACGTCGTCATCTTGTCAGTTTCCCTAGTGGAAATAACTTAATGGTGCCATAAATGAAGAATAATAGTCCATCATTTCTCAAGCTTTTAACAAGGGTTGTTAATAGGACGGTTAATTTAACGTACCTACTAAGTGCACCACGAACCGAAAAAAATTTTATTTTGCTGTGAACCATCAATTATAAATTCACCATTCACCAGACTAAACTAGTCGCTAAGAATTACAATATTTTAGGAATCCGTAGGCGTAGGAGCTTAATGCAACTACAGAACAGACCCTGTATTCTGTTTTGGGCTGGTTCCAGATGGAACAAGGACATAGTAACACACGCAATCGTACGGATTAAAACACCAATAGAGATATGCTTTGTTGAATGGTATACTAAACAATAATTGGTCTTCAGTACGCATATAACGACGTTACTCGGGCTCTTTCGCAAGAATGGAGACTTTCCCAAATAAGGGATATATTCAGGTCATTGGGAAAGTGCCCTTTTCGTTCGAGAATAGCCCGCGTCCGTCGGTAGGATTGTCCACGCGTATGCCATTTAAGATTGTTAAGTAATTATAAAAGACAAGAGCGTAACGATTATATAGTGTAACCAAGTTAGAAACATGATTTACTTTTTACTGTTATGTGATAGGCTACCATAGTCGTAGTATGAAAAAAAATATTGCTGTACACTGTTAAAACATGTGGTAATATTTACCCAGCGTTGGGCTAACTATGAACAACTGAACTGTTCATAATTCCATTGAACATAACACAAATTAGTTATCCAAAGGTTGAGTTGTTCATAGTTGGTCTAACGTTAGGTAAAAATTGCGAAGTGTATTAAGAATGTATTTTTTTAGAAAATAGGCCAAATTACTGATTGGAGGTTCTATTGATACCGATACCATATTTGATTTGATTTTGTATTGGAGTATGAAAAATATTTGCCAAAATCTTAAAAAGAATATGTGATAGTTCTACCAATAGATCACGTGACAATTAATGAGGCCTAAAATGTGACTTTGTTATCGAACAATCATTTTGTATGTCAATAGATGATAATGGGTTGGATAAAATGTCAATCTAAATTGTCAATCTCTATGAAACATCACAATTCTCTGACCTTTCATTCACTTTAATTTGACCGCAAAGACGTGACTACAAACATGGCCAAGGAGACATATTTTACCTCATTGTTCTATATGGAACAACGAACTACTAAAACCCTCTATGTTCACCTACATACACGATACTCACGAGGGTACAACAAGTGATTTGTATGCATCGGCATGAATGTTTCACTTGTATTAATCGATTAACTATTTTTGCCGGACAGTTGTTTCGCGCCGCAAAACATTCAATTTTGAAATGAAATATTGGGTACGCAATTTGACACTGCACTATGGCTTCTGAAAATAATCTGATTATATTATGAAATCTATCATTTCTTTGCAATGGTTTCTGTTTTTAAAATAATCGATGTTGTTCTCAACTTACTTTTAATCACTAAAAGAGCTCGAAGGCTGAAGAAAAACTGAATTACCGTATAGGTCCCCATTATTTAGGCAACTTAAAATTTCTTGGAATTTGTATATATAAAAGAACCAACGTTATGACACAATATACCGCATTTTGACGAGGCTATTCACAGTAACTTAATATATTGAAATGATGTACGCTTTGATGGCAATTTTCACCGGTTTCAATGTGAAAGTATAATTGTTCATTTTTTTGTGTATTAACTTTTCTTGACACCAGAAACATAGGTGTATGTTGTGATAGGTATATTGAAAATACTAAAGTTTCCAGTGAATAATTCATTTATTGATAATTATGCATGGTTAAATCTTAAGAAGCTGAAGAAGCTTAGACGTTTTTCAATGAAAATCAAGCTGTTGTTGTTGTTGTGAGCAACGGGATATGGTGTGTTGTAAAATAAACCGGGCCTGGGCAGTGTAAATGCCAATCACTTATTACGTTACAGTTACGGAATACCCTTCATACCTACTCTGTATCCAGGGGCGTGTAAACTAGACCTCTAGCCAAAGGTGGGCAATGACCTACAGATTTCTCCCTGCCTTAAGATCCGCCCCCCTTGTTTTCTCCCACTTCGCCCACCCCTAGTTGCGCCATTGTCTGTATCTTGTGCTTTATACCGAAGTAGGTGCGAAGGGTATATTGTAATTATGCCATTTATTGAAAGCACTGTGATATTTTGGTCAGGTAGAAAAGAAGAGATTATAGACAAACACATTCCGCTAGGAGCAGTAAAAAGGCGTCGTGTTAGAGGTCGTCCGACAACATCATCGATAAATGACATTAGGAAACAAGCTGGTCAGAATTTGACAGTCGCCACTCGACTGACAATGGATATAATCGGATGATGAACTCTAGCGAAGGCCAAAGCATCGCCTATGGGCACCATTAGAAAGAGAGAGAGGGGGAGAGAAAATATACTCTCCACACTAATCATACTATACGAAAAAAACATAACGTAAATGATTTTAATATCAATTCATAAATGAATATGTCTAAACACTTATCATTGATATTCGCAAAACTCGTTCATTTTTTTTACTTTTGCGCATTCACATTTTACCAGGCCACAGGACACATCAAGATTGGTTGATTCAAGGGTAATGTTTGTACTAATTGTTATACGCAGCACTGTTAATTTTTGAAGTTTCCAACAACAGGAGTGAGAGTGCTAAAGCTTCCGCCAAAGAACTAAATCTTTCAACTGCGTTATATTACAACTGTAAAGAAAAGCAACTTGGAACCAATTTTTTCTTCTTCAGGTGTCAATGTATCTTATATTAACTTTATTAATAAATATCCTTCAACTCTGCCCAAAAGTAAACCCCACTCAGAAACATAGCAAACTTACCCAAAGGAAATTTGGATTACTTATAGTCTGCTGAAAGCGCCTCGAAAAAAGATGTTATTATTCCAAAAATAACCCCGGAAGTCGACTTAAGGTAACATAACCGAATATGAGGTTTATCGCAGTCAGCTCAACACTTTGATTGGTAAAGCAAGGGCATCTATCAGAGTAACTTACAAAAGAGAGGTATAATATGAGAAAGCACCTGGAAAATGTTATATAAGTAATCAATGTAAAAAATTGTAATTGATGATGTTATTATACTAACAGATCTAAAGAGAATATCAATCGGTTTCAATTACTATTTTGTTTCCAGAAATAGAACCTTCTCTTGCTCGAAATACCCATGATTCTTTGAAGCAATTTCAGAGGACAATCATCAGCATATTAATGTGTGTAAATGATGCAGAATTATTTAGAATCACGACTGGTGAAGATTTTACATAAAACGAAACATTAGAATGCTTGTAGGGTTATAATGAGACAAATACATTGGTGCATATAATAACGTGCATACATTTAAAACAACTTGACTTGATTTCAAATTTACCCCGGGCCTGTACCAATTTTAACCCTTATTTTACAATGTACCCCACATTTTCCCGAGGTTGGACCCAACAATTTTGATTCAGCACCCTTTAACTATTGAGAAACATCTTCAAACCTTCTTCCTCAAACTTCGAGAATGAGTTCAGCGGTAGACCCATGCATATGACGTTGCATCTGACCTTGCACAAGTCTGCACAAAAATGTTTTGATTGTTTGTAGGCAATATTGAACTGCTGATTACAAATCATAATGATGCAACTTTGTCATCCTTTTGCATTTTGAGATCGGGAGGGGGGTCATTTCACAAGGGTAAACATTGTAAATGTTTCATACGGGATTACAAGGTAAAAGGTATATAGATTGTTCCTCTTGTCCTATGGATAAAAAAGGTATAGTCAGCTATATCTAGGCAATTTACTTTTAACACAGTAGGCTTAAAATGGTTCAAGGTCATCCTGGTGTAAAGTTTTTAGAATGCACAGATTCTTCTCAAAATGGACTCAAATTCTTCATGCTGTTTGAGAGTAATGTCAAACACATTTTATGTATTTTCTTGACTTTTGTTTTGGAGTATAATCAATGGGGAAAATACCAATAGGGCCCAGAGGGTCTATGGGGATCACCATTCCAGCCTATTTCAAATGCCATTAAGCTGATTAACATAAAGTAAATGTATATTTACTGTTATAACATTCACATACAAACAATATGAAACAAATTTTAAGCAAATCGGATCATAAGATATATTTACCCCAGTTTTTGACAGGAGATATAGTCCACCAGGCTCACAGTCCGGGAACTATGGTGAACAATAGGGCAATCGATTCAGTTGTCTCTTCACTCAACATTAGTTCACGCTTTATTCCGTTGTCGTCTATGGAGCCCGGACTATGATACCTGCCGGACTATGATTACTTTCACACCGGTCGCGCAAACACAAAAGGTTGTAGATATAGCCAAAACTATAGTTTTTAATAATTAGAACCAGATAAACATGTCTATACACCTCTTTCATCATAGAAAAATATGAATTTTCACGATTTTTCTCCGGTTAATCCCCCTCCCTTCCCTATCTCAAAATGCTCAAATACGCCAGAGTTGCATAATCGTGATTTGGAAATCAGCAGATCAATGGGCCTAGAAACCACCGAAACATTTTGTGCAGACTCTTTTGCAAGATCAAATGGGCACTACCGGGGACTAAATCTGATTTTCATTTATGACCCAACTATGGAGACATAGAGTGTGATTCATGTTTCTAAAAGTGTTTAACAATGTCAAGCATTATTTCTACTCATTTGCAACTTGCAATGTTCACGTTCCATGCTTCTTCCATTGCTGTTTTCAAATCTAACACGAACAAATTGTTTCTTTTTGGATATGACCCTTGGCTACCTCATTGGTCATCATTGTCCATCCCCATAGCCAGATTTATATTTTATCTCTACATCTTGTTTTTATGCACTCGTATTCCTTGCTTTACCTTTTTCCTTTTTTTTTTTTTTGTTTGGTTCAACTAGCTTTCTCGTCTACGTCTCTTGTTTTAGTATGATTTTGATTTAGTAGTCAAGAACCCTTCTTGAGGGCAGCGCGCCTGTACGCTCCGCGTAATGCAGTGTACTCATCTACATCTTGCAAATATGTGCATTTATTTTATTGCTGTATTCATTTTACAATAATAATTATGTAGCTACTTAAGAAAGATAACTTTATTTGTATAAGTAATAAGGGCATTAATAATGCTCTGTAATTATTTGCTTGATGTGGGATAATTATAAAAGAAATATAATATAACTCTCTCCGTGCTGGGCAATTGTGTATAGTTTATAACACATAAGTCAGAGACATTTGAGACAGTTTGCCAAATATTTGCAGGTCATTTGGGAAACCATCTAGAAAAAAAAAAAAACCCAAAAAAAACAAAGACTAGGGCTTGTTTGGACTCATTTGAATGCATTTTAGGATTTTTTATAATTAAAAGATAAACAAAAACACAATAATTTAAAATTTTAACCTACAAAATTCAAAATTGACAAAAATTAATGCGTGTGCCGAGTGCACTCGACATCCACAGGGAGAGAGGTAATATTCTTTTTTTTTGAAAAATATTAATTTTCCCTTGTAGTGAAATGCACTCTTCCACTCCTCAAAAGAGGGCTCTTAGAGCATTTGTAATTAGTCCATATGTCGGTCAATTTAAACCGTACTCACTATTTGAAAGATAAATTATAATACAGTTGACATTTTCTTATGTAAGCTTATTTGTTATCTATAAGTATGCAAAGCTAACACCTATGCCAAGCTACTACCAGCTATTGTTGTATCAGAATAAAGCTCAGTCTCTCGTGTATTACTATGCTTTAATACGTGGAAAACAATAGCTTGTAGGAGCATAACATATATATTAGCTTGGCATGCAATTATATGTGTAATAGTTTCCTAATCAGTTTCCTCATTATTAAACTGTTGGAATGTGTAATAAACGATGCGTCTTTCCAGAACCATTCATGCTGCTTCCCGGAAATCGAAACAATAAACGGGTGTGATCTTCGTGCAAGATATAGCTTATGACTAGCACCCTTCAGCAAAGATACAATGGAGGCTGCAAAGATCCATAAACGTCTAAAGCAAACGCCTATTATCCAATGGGGAGGTTGCGAAGAACCATAAACGTCTAACCCGATCGCCTATTCTTACGCCTATTCAAAGTCACTATCCTGTGAGTAGATTTTCAATAGACGTAAGAATAGGCGTTCGCGTTAGACGTTTATGGTTCTTCGCAACCTCCCCATTGGATAATAGGGACCGCCCCATTCTAGGGCTGAATAGCTCAGATGGTAGTCCACTAGACTCGCAATCCAGGAGTCAAGGATTCGAATCCCGTTGTGTGGGTCGGCGTGAGTGGGAGTGGGTGCGGAATAATGGATGATGTGACAGATAGTGGTCTGGTATTAACGAGCGTATAGATGCCTGTATGGTTCGAGTTTAACCGAATTCCGTGTCTGTACATCTGAAGCAATACTAGCGAGGTTTAGATTTCATTTCTGATACTTGTACGCAAAACGTAAAAAAAATTACTTTGTTTGATCGATACATGAACAGGTGAATTCTGTATTCCAAGTACAAGCATATACATCGCGCATGCTATCTAAACCTGTGACGTCACTTCATAATACAGGCCACTCTGCGTATGCAACTAGAATCTTCCACAACCCTGCCACCTTCCTTTTTTTTTTTTTTTTTGTTACTGGAATCCAATAACTCAACTGCCGGCAACATTCATCTGCTAAAAGCCAATGATATTGAGCTACAGCTACATGTATAGTAGGATTGCATTCACCTTTTTATGTCATATTGGTGGAATTTTGCAAGTAGGTTACCGTCAAATTCTAGAAGCTGCTTGATAGCAGCTAGCTTCACTTGAATTACTGCATCTTCAAAGCGTAGAGCGTAGGTTCTCTGATTTGAATTGCATTTCAATTACCACGAATTAGATTGCAGACGGTGATTTATCTATTAGCGCGCGGTGAACTTTATGTTGCGCTTGCAAGAAGTGTGCACATTTACCCATGTCTCACTTTCAAGTGTTAACCATCGCGTATTCTTCCTTTGAAAGGTTGTAGTGAAAAGCATAACCATAAAAGAAGTGTACTTTAGACATTTGATATTAAACTGTGATTTAGTATAGGTTACTGAGTGATGAGTACTATTGTGATATATATCAACATCTACCACATGTGCTTTGTCTGATATCTTGAAATTTGCCCTTTATTCCAAGTTTGACCGAGGCATGTATGCCGAGCTATGTGTTTAATTCAACTAGTCTCTAATTGACAAGGTAGACAGAGAAGGAGACACACAAATCAAGCAGAAGTTGTGATTATGACAGAGGGGCAAAATGTTCACCAATTTCTATGAACTGCATAAGGGGCCCAAAAGTAATATTTTAATGAAATCCGCCACATGGTAAAATGCTTCAAAGACATCATCAATAAAGAATTAAAACTGAAAAAAAAAAATTGTTCAGTAAGAAACTTGAGCAAAAACAGTTGATTTTAATTATGAGTCAAAGTGAGTGAAAAATGCACTAATTAGTTTCTGCATTTCATACAGCGTTGATTCACATAGACTTGTGCTGATTGCTTTAATTGGTAAATAATGAACTAAATTTACCATATTAAGCACAAATATAAATATCTCATGCCATTTTATATTTTTAGGGTTACCTGTTTGCTAACATGAAATTTACCATAGGGTTCTCCAGTGAATCGCTATATGATGAACATAAAATATTATGGCACCAATGACCTACTATACTTTCCAAGATTGTTTTAAATTATTTACTTTGTTTTTATCACAGTTACTCTATTAAGTTTTTTTTTTCTATATTGTTATGGACACTTCTGAGAGTGCACTTCTGTTAGGGTGCTCCCAGGGGACCCATGCTAATTAACGCAAAAACGACGCGATTGATTTGATTTCTTTGGCGCCAATGAAAGCGTAACTAAAAGTTATACAAATAGAAACAAATATGACCAAATATATTGAAGCGTTCAAATACGCGGGTCGAAAAATGGGCCTCAAAGGAGGCCGCACTATATAAATGTCAAGGATTAATTACAACTTTGAATTAAATTGATGAATTGTCCAACTTGTTGAACATTTGGGATCCCGAAAGGTAAAGAATGAAAAAAATATAAGTTTGATGTAGCGTAATACCAATGAATTATACGTTTTCTCACAGTAACCCAGAGGCTTGATTTCCATTTACGAACAGCAATATTTCTGTGCTAGCTTCGTTTACAATGTCTCTAAAACACACCCATATAAATATTCTTTCTCTCTCTGTAGTTCAACTTTTATCTATTACTAGCAGCAAAATGGCGTTATCTTGTAGAATTCTAATCTCATGAGACTATCTCCTTTAAATCTGGTCAAAGTCAAGTGGATTTCCTAGGTGTAATTAACTTGACTATAGGCACTCTAGGCAAATAATCTGGTGGTGACAGCCACGGGTGATTATGAACATACCCTTATATTAACCAATGGTCTATACTGCAATGTGCTTTACGCACATATTGTGAACACGTTGAGTGCTAACATACAATAGGCACATACATGCACCTGTGATAATAATTGCTATTTGTGTCGAGCAATGTGGTTAGGTAATCCGATAGCAATTCTCATGTTGATTAAAAAATATGGAATATTCTATAAATCGAGGAGATAACTTGGCTATATCGTCCTAAAAATAAGTCCTGTGGCATAGTCGGATCAAGCAATAGCATTCCAAGCGACTCCACTGGGTTTTGGACTCGGGATCATCCTCACCTAATTTCATTTCTTAAATCAGCAGGGAACGCCCTCCTCTAAACCCTGCAGTCGAATGAAAATCTCCCGGGAAAATCTGTTCTGAAATTTGTTCTTTTAATGCTTGTTTGAATGAGTAGATTGGCACAATTTTGTGACCCAGAGAAGTAACCTTTACAGGGCCAGGTACATTAAATTTCACTTTGCTTCTTCGGAGCCAGTGATGAAATATTTCTCGTGGGATCCTGTTAGGCATTTGTAGGATTTTCTTACTACTACTTGTGATTTCCAAATATCGATACATCTCGCTTACGCTTGACAGTAATCAGATAAAACAATATGGGTTGGTTGGGGATAGAAACTACATCTTCTACCGGATCAGCCCCATATCCCAAGTCTAAGATTACTGTTTTTACCGTTTCTAGGTTACAATCGTGTTGCCTTGGCGTCAACCCAGCACTCTGTCCATTGTTGTCCTCTGTAGTAATCATAACCGGAATATTATCACGTGACTATCACGTGATAGAAAAGCCGATCGTCACCATGTAACACTTCGGAGAGCAGAATGACGCTTAACACCATAACATCCTTATACTTTATGAAACCCGCTATGTATTATCAAGTGATAACCAAAGCCGATAATCAACCATAAGCGGCACTGGAACATTTCACAAAATGTCTTAATGTGTTCGGAAAGATAGTCTGGCCCCATTGAAAGAGATATGTTTTACATAAAAAATAACATCCCTCAAAACAATGGGGACATTAATAAGGGGCTAAGGACAATCCAGATAATTGTAGGCTAACTTTTGAGTTTGTCGTAACTTAAACCAACAAATGTGTTTTATAACATGAATACCATAGATCTCCACAAACTTCACAGATCCGGTCAAAGTCAGTTGCAATTTCGTGGAAAATCAAACTCCCGGCATGTTGGTTTATTGTGTTAAACGCCATTTCCGTCGCGTGCATAATAAATTCGCCGTGGTCATTTTATTATCAAAACATTAGTTTAGCCACAAGGACGCTGATTTTATGGGATTAATCATTTACAGGTTAAGGAGCTCATGTACTGTAAACGCTTTACAACCCTGCAAAAATATTAATTTTGAAAAATCATGAGAGCGCACTATTTTAAATTTTTGTCTGTTTAACTAACTGGATTTCCATCGTGCCCGTCAGAGAACAACAATAATGTCCGTCTGGAAACACGTGCCCTTATAGATGTTCAGCTGACTGGTGGAAGAACCACTATGGAAAAGATCAAGACATCATTGAACACCTAATTCAAACGCACAAATGCGATTCCCTCCAGAGGACAAAACTCAACTTACAGTTCCATTCTGAACAACTGCGGCTACACCCTAGCCGCACACACCAAGAGTGCTACCCATGGGATCGCCACCTTTGTCAGAAACCACAGCGCAATGGAAACATATTGAAAACCTCACTGGATCCACCTGAGGGGAAAAATGGGCAACCCCGACCCAAGTGTAGATTGTCCACTCATCAATGTCTAGATACAAGCACCTAACCCCGGCTTCAAGCAGATGCTTTCCTACCTTATTGCACCTTGCATCTACGCTGGTGACATCAATGTCAAGCATTACCGCAGGCTTCAGGAATATCAACCCTGACGGAGCCACCTTAGAGGAATGGGCTTCCAAATTCGGCGTACAACTTTTGTACGGACCCAAGCAACAACAGTGCATTTGTAAATACGGATGCCATGTCTTGGGCCACCTACTGTTCGATCGCTTTCCGAAGCTCAACTAAAAATAGACCATCACTGAACGCTCAGGACAGCCTTGCTAAGTCTGTACCAACAAAGCGAGTAAAAAGGTGGAACTTCAGCAAGGCAGATTGGGACCATTTCAAGAACATGGTGGAATTCAGAGTGCCCAACCCGTCCGATCGTACCTTCTCCTCCAAACTTGGACACTTCCTTCACACAACTATGTAAACTAGTTATTAATGGGCAGACATTTTTGGTACCTTTACGATTTGTATCAACAATAAAGCTTAAAATTGCTGTTTATTTAATGAACCGTTTTAAGACAATGATCTCCCCATCATGTTTCGATCAATTAGCATAATAATCAACCCAACCAGCCATACGCTTAAAATACGTTTCGCTTTTCGCAAAAAATCACAACATCCGGCAACATCCCGGGTGACGTCAACCTGTTTAGTCGGGTTCCACAGGGCAAACCAAAAGCATGAACACACGCCGAAGGCGAAGCTAGAAATCCGAACTAAAGTTCAGGTTACTCTGGAAAGGCTTTAGCCGTGCTCGTTGTACATAAAAACGTTACAAAAACGGCAAGGCCACTGTTATGGCCTGCGAGTTCGTAAGTGATGTTTGAAAAAATCCCTGAGTTACGGAAACTGGCAAAATTTCACGGAATCCGAGGTAGGCCTTCAATTCAACGTGGAAAAGTGGGCGTTTTTGCATGAGTGAGAGGAAATAATTATATTTTTTTTTTTGTTTAGAAACATAAAAATGAACCGACTATGAAAATAAAAACAAAAAACAGGCTTTCCACTCTGATAATCCCCTATAATTACCTTGAATACGTCCGTCGGCCCGCCTCGTCCCCCTTCACTCGACCATTCCTAGCACAATCGACTGGCCCGTACAAGCCATCATGCTCCAAATAACCTCGGCATAGAAGTTTCGTTATCCACAACCATACTATACACATTTGTACACCTTCTAATGGTGCAGTTAGCCATTCTTTTTAGTATTTTTCTTTTGGTACTAGTAGGCCTACGTATAAAAATTATGCAATGAATTTTAAAGCCCCTCCATTTTACAACACATATGCAAAGCAAGGCCACGTGTGAAAACAAGTCAGAACGGCATTGGGGTTCATGACCTGGCCAGAGCCCACAGGGGCTGGCCTGCAGGAGAGCTGCACTGTCGCACACGTGTGGCACGTGGGTTGATCAGATGCTTTCGATTGGTTACATGGAATTTGTGGGATTTTTGGGAACGAAAGGAAAGCGAGTCAAAAAATTTGTGGCGATTATCGCTGCAAAATCAGAATAAGAAAAATGCATTAAAATGATTTTATACGACTGAGATGAATTTGAGACCGGCAAACCGCCTCAGCACACGCAAACCAAGCCGTAACTCCTGGGGATGAGGGATAAGGAATTGTGTATGATGACGGTCACGGTGAAACGTTCAGTTCTCATCACACACGAAGTGTAACACTACATGCCTACCTTTTGAATGAATTACACTCTACAAAGAATTGGTATTGTTATTTTATTGAAAAGTTAAAGCTATCGTTAAAGCAGCAAATATGAGATCGGTCGACTGCAATGCCGACCGAATTTACAGCTAAAACCCAGTTGAATGGCCATGGGCAGCCTCACGACAATACGCGACACTCAGTCTCAGTTTGCATTAATTCTACACGAAAATTCTCGTGCTATTTTGTAATAAATGCTTCTGATTTTTGTACTTTAAAATTTAATTAACGAAGATTTTAATTACCAATCCAAAGTTTCGGGGGCGTCCGGCAAAGGCAATGGTTATTTTACTTGGCATTATTTGCTGCATTTATTGCTGGAGCTCAAACATATGAGATTCGGCCCCCAGCTATTCGGCCGGACTGTACCTCGCCTTCTCCTTCCCAAATATACCCCACATCTTAATCAGAAATTGCTCTGGCTTCCACAATACAAAAGCCAATTCAAACTGCCTCATCGCCATATCATTCCTCATAATCAATTCCATTATTTGTAAAAATGTAGGAACAAAGACACCTGTACAGTTTTTACATACCGCGGGTAGTCAGTTGCAAAGATACCGTATGCAGGCTGACAACCGGAAGTGCCCCCTTGGAGTAAAAAGGATGACGTCACGCATAGGGCCTCCAATGTATTGCAGCTATCCGCCGGGTTGTTTTTTTCCGGTTTTTGAATTGCCTCACTTTTGAACAAGTTACATGGCTCAATTATTTTAACAAATGATTGATAGTGAGATTTAAAGTTAAATTTTTGTATATTTTTGCTTCTTGATACAGGGTAAGAAGGTTAAAAATAAATAAATAAGACTGGTTCTAAAAGATTTGTCCTGTCCCATTTAAGATAGCAAAGAGACCATTCCCACGGGCTGTCGTCGCAGTTAAATTCCTGGATGGGGAATGTGATGTATTTACAATGAATCGTGAATTCTGAAATCGGGGAAAAGGGCTTAGATAACAAACTGCTTTGAAAGGAAACATCATGAGAGTGGGAAGGGGGAGACGTCCAGGGACTTGACTTCACTCATTCTAGTAGGGAAGTCTGGAAGACCATAAACCGCCTCACCGGCAGAGTTTCAAAACTTAATTGCTGAGAACCTCGCCAATGGTAGTTTTGAAGAGATATTGTGTAATGTCACACTCGCTCTGTTAAAAGGAGTTCGCCAAACTTCGTCGAGCCTCCGGGCGTGGAGGGTCACGTTCAACACCCTTCTGACTAGACGAGCTAACCTATTCTATCAGCCAACATGAAGAGTGGAAAAAGCCCAGGGGACTCTTGATATATAACAGCGGGTCCTGAAGCAATGCGGCCTACGATGTCTTAAATGGCTCCAGGAGTTCTACATACGATGCCTTACCAACCAGTCTTACCCAAGATCTGGCAGGAGGGCGACCCTCATCGCACTCCTCAAACCAACAAGCCTGTTGACAAACCGCAAGAACTGCCCCCAATATTAATACTGTGTGTTCCTTTAAACTCTTTGAGGGCTGATCGTAGCCAGATGGAGACAGTCGGTCGGAAATCCCAATCTGCCTGACGAACAAAATTGACTTTCGCCGTGCCGGAGCACTGTTATCAGATTGTAAAAACTCACAAAGTGATATTGAGGAGAGCCTTGAAAAGGTCGTAGGAGGAGTCACCTTGTTGCGACTGCAGCATATGACAATCGTGTGGCACCCGGGTGTTGACACTCAAGCTTCTCAGGAGCATCCTGGATCGTCACCTGTACAATTCATTAAGTGGAACATGTTTTCAACACCGTAAGCTTGTTCTTAAGACCAGTGATTGGCAGAGCAATCAACGTTAGGTTACCATTATTATCATATTACGTGTGCCCATCTTGTTACATCGGAATGTGGAAAAAGCACAAAACATGGTATAAACTTAAGATACTGACTATTGAATGGTCATTGACACCCCATAGGGTAAAAAAGACATTAGCCGACACGAATCATTTCTCACCCCCTGTCCTCAAAATGTCATAAGGTAGAGTTTTAAAGTAATTACAATGAAAATTCCCGTTGCAGAGTAGCTTTTTAACCTATGACATTACTGTGGCGACAGACGCGTCTTAAACATTATTCAACGCGAGTGGTATTTAGAAGGTGCTCGATTTTGGACAGAATCAAACACTTATAAGGTATGTTCTTTAATTGATGTTTCTAGACAGGAAAAAGATATATCGTTAAATATCGACCATTTCCAGCGTGCCAAAAAAAGAAACCGCCTTTTAAAATCATTCAAATCGTTTAGTTAACAATCGATTGGAAAAGCATTGTGTGCTGATAAATATTCCATTATGAACAGTTATAGTATTACTTAATCAGAATCTTAGTTATTGATTGAAATCTAAGGTGGCAGGAAGCGTTGATTTTTGGGGGTCACCTAATTTTTCATGAGTTTCAATGTAAAGTGGCCTTGTCAAATTGATGTTTACTGTAAGATCTTATTTGCAAGTATGCAAATTGTGTGTAGAACACATTATAATTTGTGTTGAAAAATTACACACTCGACCACCCTTAGGTTTATCCGTCGTGGTGTAGTCTAGGGAGATGGAATAAATATCATCAACACTTCACTGGTAATAAGATAAAATGAGACGATTGCGATGATGAAAATACGAGGCAGTGTGGTTAACCTTTCGAAAGTTTGATGTCTGCGACCAAAAAAGGCAAATTGAATCAAACGTGCATTTCTTGAAACTGACTTTTAAAACCGAAATATCTCTAGTAACACGTAATTGAATGTGGATTCAATTAGGTAGATGGGATTTGATGAAGCATTAAGGATCATGCTGTCAATCTGCATATCTTAAAATTAGCAAAGAATAATCATCTTCGGTGACTTTGATTTGTGATGAACTTGTACATTGTGGTTTGTAGTCATGAATAAGCCGAATATGGAAGCAATTAAATTGCAAAATGTTGTTTATTAAGAAGATCCCTTCACATTCACTTTAACAAATTTAAGGAAGTTTGTTTTACGTAACAAAACGTTGGCGGTTTCGATATTTTATAATGAAGTTACGAAAGCTAAAACACACAGCAGCTAAAGCAGGATCGTTTATATCAACACTTTTAAACGCAGATTCATTTTAATTTGTTGTACTGGAATGGAATTTGAATTCTGTTGCATTTTTTACCTTCAAAGAAGGGGAACCTTAGAACATTCAATGGGTCACTATGCAACGTGATTTTTTGACATGCATATGACAATCCGAATATAAATGATGTGTGATTTTATGCTAAATGTATTGTAGAATAAATTAAAATTATCATATTGTTGCAACAGTTAAAATCAATTCAGAAAGTCTTAGCTCGGATCTTTGTTTCTTTCAAATATACTGTTTCAATAGATTCGACTCATTTTGAAAAATTTTCCCCCCAAAAATATACGAGACACAGCTTGTGTTATCATTTAAAGGCTTCTTATCTAGCCGTGAGTCTCACTTTAGAGAAAGCAGTTAGTAATTTTTAGCATTGTGTTAGCCTTTTATTTGTTACTTGTTTTTTTTATCAATTTTAAAAGACATAAGGGCAAGAAAAAAAAAATGAAATAATGAAAAGGACCTTACTGAAATAACTTCCACGAGTTGAAAAAATTTGGATGTTACATTCTGTTAAAAAACAGTAAAAAGAAAAATACAGGAAGGTCCTGTGGGGATCTGGTGCTGTCCTCTTCTCCCGGTGGCAGTTTGTGGCAATTTCTGCGAAACAGAAAAGCAAGTGTTCACATCCCTGACACAATTTACAGGGTATCTAGAATGTGTTGCCGACACAATTCCAAAAACATTCAGGGCATTGTGCTTTAGGCTTGTAGTAAGTATTGATATGGGCAAGTGAAATATGGAATTGAGGGATTCGGGATTAGAACTATACAATAGCAATAGTCAGTGAGCTGATGACAACAGGCTTCTGTGTTATAAGTATGGTTTTGGGGGGTTAGCACAGGTGACTTTGATTAGTGGCACACATGGCCACCCCGTGGTCTTCACCAGGCGACTTTGTCTTTGTCACTGTATGTTATTGTACTTCTAGTGAAACAATGCGCGGACTCTCCTTTGGACCCATGATGCTTCTCTAATCTTTTTGTGGTTTAATTTACTCACTTACCACTTAAGTGACCAAGGGGGGGGGGTTTCTAGGGACACTCCCAAATTTGTTTTTCGCGCTGGCCGCTTCGCGTGGGTTTTTCGCGCCGAAATTGTTTGGAATTGTATTGATTTAAATGCGCTTCTTCATAACCAAAAAAAATTAAACCGGCCCAAGCCGTGAATGAAGGTAATTAGTGAAGGGTCCCATGGACCCCCCCCCCCACCCCCCCGGCCACTAACGGAAAAGTCAAATGAGGAATATTTAAAAAAACATCCAGAACTAAAGACAATTTTTTTTTTGCTGTAATATATGTTCACACATACATATAGTAAACAAACAATAGGAACATTCAAAATAATTAACCCTTATGTGCTGTAAAACAAAACAATTTCATGGGACGTTGCTAAACCGTTACTGTACAAAAGTCTATGGGGAAAATGATTGTGTATTTTGCAAACGCCCTGTAAACAATACAGGATTCCTAAAACTTCACTTCTTTGTTGTAAATATATGTAATTGGGTCTTCTAGAGTAGTAATCCAACATAAAATACGTTTTCAAAAAGTTTGAGGTAAGCTTAAGGCCTCATTTGAATATTCCGTCTTTTTTCCATTTTAGCGTGTTTGAAAACAATGTTTTGCCCCGAATTTGCAGCCAATAACCAAATTCAATTTTTCTTGCGGATTGGGTTTGTCTTATGACCATCACAGTGGTATAAATTTCGTACAAAAATCCCTCGGGAAGTGGTTTCCTGGGGGGGAATTGGGAACCCCCCCCCCCACTTTGGGCACCAAACGGGAGTGAAAAACCCCCTGGTCAATTAAGTGTTAATAGCGCAATTACGTGTTTAATTTTCTTTGTAATGTGCAGGATTGATTGTTTTTATACTACAAATGAAAGAAATTGCAGGATGACAAAGGAGAGAGGACGTTTTGCATACCAGACCGCGCGCATTGTGATTAGGCAAGTGGTAGTGGTAGGCGGGTGTTATTCAAACTTCTTGGCCAATCGCGGTAAGGTCGGCTGCTGGTAAAACTACGTCCTTAAAAAATAAAAACTACTACTTTCCCTCGGCGGCAGTCCAAACGCTGTTATAGAAAATTAAACAATTTGGAACAGCTACCAAGGTGTGTTTATTTCGAAGCCTGACCCTCTCTTATGGCAGAATGTGTAAGGCAACAGAGTCAGGTTTGTTATACTTTTTATCTGAACCCAAATAAATCAAATCAAACAATTGTTAAAAAAATTAAATTCATTGTCGGGACAAATATTAATCAAAACATCGTGTTTGGATGAAAGTATTTTTCGTGTAGCTAGGATGACACGAATTATCTTCACTGGTTAATGGCCCTCTGCATGTATGTTGTAATTAAAGCGACATAATGGCACATAACAAATATTCAGACAAATGAAAAGACCCTTACTGAAATCACTTCCACAAGTTTGAAAACAATTTGGATGTTAGATTCTGTAAAAAACAGTAAAACCAGTAAAGGTCCAGAGGGGGAGGTGGCAGATCGTGGCCCAATTTCGAAAAGGGATGTAACATTACTGCCGCATTTTATCAAACTTAAAAGCATGCTGTCATCAGCTCACAGCCTATTGCTAATTGTAATGTGCTAATCCCGGTTAATCAATCTTTCACTTGCCAGATCAATTATCTTACTACAAGGCCTAAAGTACAGTGCTTGTCTGATGAAATCCTGGTCTGAATGCTTTTGAATTGTGTCACAAAACATTGCTATGATAAACTGGAATTCTGTCAGGGATGTCACATCCTTGGTTTTTCTGTTCCAGTGAATGGCCACAGACTGCCATTTCTTCCCCTCTGGAACTCTTCCTGTTTTACGGTTTTTACAGAATGTAAACATCCAAATTGTTTCTCAAAATTGTGGAAGTTTCTCAAGGTCCTTTTCATTATGTTCTGAATATTCTTTCTGCATTATGTCGCTTAAGGTTTATATTATATTTCTGATGTTTCTTTTCTAAGTCTTGTGTACATCAGATGTTGGAGAAACAGGGCTATTTTAAAAGGTCTTCTCCTTCATATTAAATTCTCCCACCAAACATGATTAAGTTACATACCAAGCCAAGAAGGGCGTTGAATTTTTGTCGAAGGTCACGCGGAGGTCCTTATAGGTTGATTTCTGTCTTAACCTTCAAAGGCTTCTTCTCCAGACGTTGATGTGCTATAGATACGTTTAGTCACAGTTGCTAAAATGCCGGTGCAAAATGGATGTCAAAGGTCAAATTTCGATGATTTACTATTCAGAGAAGGTTATTTCCAATTTTTCAGTGATTCTAATAAAATTTAATTATCTTCCCCCGGAGCCACAGTCCGGGCTCCATACACGACAACTGAATAAAGTGTGAATATGTGTGCGTGAAGAGCCCACTGAATCGAGGTGCTCTAGTCTTTACCGTTGTAGCCGGAACTATGCATACAGCGGACGTACAATACCTCTACAGCTGTTATAAAACGCAATACCAATGGGACTCAATTGAGGGAAAAAATGGACCCTAAAACTGTTTTGCAACTCAGCTATCATGTGTCAAAGATTCATGGACGTTATCAAGCGTATTTCTTTAATTAATTTTATGAAACGCTTCTTGTGGTTACGTGTTTTTCACAGCCTGTCTCAAAAAAAATGGTACAATCAAAACCGATTTTTTTTTTTCAATATTATATCTCAACATAAGTAAGTCGTTTTGTACATCACATTAAGGAGAAAAGACCAGGCTTTCCAGTATTTTTTGTTTCATCTCATTTGCTTGTTTCAATCGAGAGATAACTCCGGTTTACTGCGGAACACAAACCTCGAGTTTGTGCCACTTTCTTGTTGAGTGAAAACGGTGAACGAATTAGTTAAACATAAGTTATTCACATTTGAACAGATACGAAATTCTTTAAAAAGGCTTAACATCATAAATAAACTCTAAAAGATACGAAAACAGATACGTAATGGTGGAAGTTATGATCAGCAAGTTCTGGCTTTAAGATAAAGTGATAACATTCGACATACTATTGTTTGTTAGAAGAGAACTTGAGCGTACAGCAACCTGGAGGAGAGAGTTGTTATGGTCTTGAAGTATCATGAAACGTACACCTTGATACTTTGCTTCCAAATTCAAATTTTTATTGACTTCAACATTTAGTAAATGCACAAAGATAACGCAATATTTTCAAACCATTTCTTTGGATTTGGAGTGTTTATTTTGGTTGCAATTACATTCCTTCTGGCATGATTTTAACAGATATCAATTTTGTAATAAATTCAAAGCCCCATTTCATTGTTTATTATTCATGAAAAGAAGATATTTATCATTGAACTGATTATGTGGTCTATTAAAACTTGTGTCGATAACACTACACTTCGTTTGTTTACTTTAATCTGTGTTTTGTTTTTTTTGTTTTTGGCATGGCATAACTGCGCGAAAAAACTCTGCCCATGAATAAAAGTGGCACAAAATCGATTTTGGTGTATCGCAGTAAACTGATTATATCTCTTAATTGACAAAAGCAAATAAGATGAAACAAACACCATTTGGAAAGCCTGGTCTTTGTTCCTTAATATTATGTCAAGTACGAATGACTTATTTTGAAATTTCATATTTAACCATTTTTTTTCTGATTGCACCACTTTTTTGAGACAGGCTGTATATGAATCATGCAAAACCTAGAAAAAGAAAATCTCCATGGGACAAAAGTAAAATTGTGGCAAATCATCAGCAGATGTCAATAGTCACATCTTAACTGGTATTGATTAATATAAGGCTCATTGCTTGTCGAAGCAAAAAATAGACCTCATTTTTTATGGTACGCCAACCAGAACACAAGGTATTGCCTCAACGCGTTGTGAAAACAATAGGAAGTAATGGCAGCGCGTTGCTTTCTCAGTTATCCCAACGCGTTGTGGAAGGAAACAATGGGTATATTGCGCATTGCGAATTTCGTATTTGCTCCAATACGAAATTAGAAATTTCAATTGTTTGTTCAAAAAATTATAATTTCCAGCTTAATTATTTCATATGCGGATATTTTTTATGTAAAGCTTTACATCAATGCAAAATTCAGGGGTTTCAATTTTGTAGGTACACCTGATATGGTGAAATCGCTCGTTGAACCTTTAAAGACGAGATCAAAACATGAGATCAAAGGTTTAACAAGGCAAAGGAAACTGTATCAACTATCCACAGCGTATGCAACGAAGGAGAACAAAACTTGGCACGGATATGTCATCTGTTCTTGATAAGTTGAAAAATTTGACAAACAGTCGTTTTAGATTACACAATTTCAATTTAAAAACGGGCTGTAGATAGTTTTCGTAGCTGATCTATCCTACGAAAAAATATTATAAAAAACAATATCAGCCCAACTAACCGTTCTAGACTGACGCATCGTTTGATCAAGACGGTTTTGCATAAACTACATCAGAAACAAATATCCGCGTGGCTTTTTAGATGCAGACTCCTCCAGTTTAGAAAGAATACATGAATGCAGAACTACACAACTGTTTGACTTTCTTTTTCTCCGTTTTTTTTTCACTCAATTTTATGCCCTACTTTTAGAGTAGAACCTTAAAATATGCAAGTTTCTCTCTCTATTTTACTTGTTTCTCTTTTCTCAGATGTGTGGGTGTATCTCTTTTTTTATTTTGTTTCAATCTTTCATATCTCCTTCTCGCTGCTATAGCTAATTTTAAAATATAAAGTTTCGATACAGCTTTTGCCCTTTTTTAACTGACATTTTGTTAATAATCATGATAATTAAGGGTCTTGCGGTGACTTCTTGTAGAATATGGGAAAGTCATTAAGTACTGGGAAAACAAGAAAGCCAAACGCAGTTCATTTTCCATAATATAAGAAGGTCCGAAGTAAAAACATCAGACCATTCGTTTTTCTTTGCCTGTCAAGGGCCAGTAAGCGTAATTGTAGTGGTTTACTAATCATTACAAATTTGTAGATCTACAAAAAATTATAGCAATGAGTTCACTCCAAAATAAGAAGTAAATAAAAAGGGATCGTTGTAGTAATATGTTGACCAAAAAATTAGTCAAAGTGGAGTAACCATTACGTATTGATGGGTAAAATTTTATCATGTTTGACTGAGATTTCACTCCACATATCGTCATGTGAGTGCAACAAAGTCGTATCTACATTTTCATGATTTTACAGGAGAAGCATTTTGTGTTTCATTCTTTTGCGACTTTTCAAATGAAAATAATTCTTACACACGATAAAAATTTATTTTTTCAAATATCTTATAAATATTTTATTTTCCAATTAAGTCGATTAAAGGGGCGTGTTCCGATCGTCTTTGGGACCCCCCTGATTTACCCGGAAGTAGTATCGATTTTGATATCAGATGAAAGGCCATATTTTTCTCATTGTCGTCCTGAAATATGAGCACTCAAATCCATTTCATTCCCAAGATATAAACAAAAAACCACCATTTTAGTGGTTAACAACTTTATTAGCACAGTATTGAATAGGGCTTTGCGACATGCATTATTGCGTCTACCATCAAAACCGCAAGTTTGTTTCCCACGGTACTTGATGGGTGCATGTGCAAGTGCCAGGCTCTCATATCAAGTAGAGAACACAATACACATAAATCGGAACAACCACCTTTAATTAAGAAGTAATTAGCTAATCAAAATGGCGTAACTACACACATGATTTCCCGTGTCGTGCAACAAAGTCGTATCTACCAGTTACGACTTGGTTGCACTCAACAGAAATTCAATTTTCAGTTCAACAAAGGTGCATCTACACCTAATTAGGCCTAATTAGCCTAATAACCATGCAATAAATTGAGCCTTATACTTAAAATAATATGTTAAATTATTCATTTACTTTTGTAAATCAATTAAGTATTGAGCGTAAAATTGAGTGGAAAAAAGGTCTTAACTACTTTTTTTGATATGTTTTTAAGGGTTTTTGTGCCAAAATTAGCATAAATTTGGTAAAAAAATGAAATTTGCTCTTTTCAGAAAAAAATGGAGATTTTTTATTTATACAACTTTTTAAAAACCATCGCTTTACAAGAAATAAAATGTCGTATCTACATACTAGTTTTCCCGTGTCGTGCAACAAAGTCGTATCTCCCAGTTACGACTTTGTTGCACTCAACAGAAATTCAATTTTGGGTGTACCAATGGCGGATCCAGGATTTGAAAAATGTCAAAATTACCGGGGGGCTGAAAGGCTGTAACTGGTCCAAAATAGCTCAAAATGGGCTGATTTTGCAAGAATTTGCAGAATTACCGGGAGGCGCGCGCCCCCTCCGCCCCCTCCCTGGATCCGCGCCTGTGTACCTACACCAAAATAGGCCTATTTAGCTTAAAAACTCTGCAATAAATTGAGACTGTCACCTGAAATGTATATCAAATTTAGCGTGATGATCTACTTTTTCATATTATATAAATAACAAAATTTCGCCAAAAATGTCAGTTACGACTTTGTTGCACTCACGTGGCGATATGAAGATAATCCTCTTGTTTATTCAATATTTCTTAGAGTGTACAGATTTCAGACTTAAGAAATTTAACCGTCTTAGTTTCCATCATAAAAGTCAATGATTAATTTTAACACTTAAGTGACCAAGGGGTATTCACTCCCGTTGGTGCCCGGGGGGAGGGGGGCTCCATGGGACCCCACACTAAGGAAACCACTTTCCCGAAAGAATTTTTGCACGAAATTTATCATCATCAGTCGACTGCGCAGCAGGCGATCGCAAGTTTCCTACAGTCACTTCTGTTTTGGGCCAAGTTGGAGATAGCCTTTGGTTGCAACATGTTGTTTGTATCCCCCAAGAGCTTTTGGATGTAGGAGAGATATGATGTTCTCTGTCGTCCTGGCTTCCTCTTGCCATGCGGTGGTGTGTAGAAAGCATATAACCTACTAAGCTCTCCCTCTGGCATCTTTAGAATATGACCAAGAAAAGTAAGCTGTCTCAGTCTTACTCGGTTTATCAGAGGCTCCGTACCTGTAGCATCATAGATTTTGGCATTTGGGACACGATCAATGCGCTTGACGTTCAGCATGATTCTGTAGCAACGTGTTGCGAAAGAATTGACCTTACTCTCCAAATTGTTTGTCAGCACCCAGGTTTCGCAGCCATACAGAAATACTGTCACGCATGTTGTGTTGAAGAGGCGTACTTTCATTTCGATTGGTATACTTTGACTTCTCCATATGCGCTCCAACTTCCAAAATGCTGCCCAGGCAAAGGCTTTTCGTCTGTTAAGGTCTTCAGAACTGGAAGCCATCGTACAACCAAGATATTTGAAGTCGGAGACATGGTTGATGCACTCGCCGAAATTTATACCACATGTGAAGGGTCATAAGACAACCCCAAATCAGCAATAAAAAATGAAATGTGTTATTGGGGCTGCAAATTAGGGGCAAAACATTGTTTTCAAAACATGCGAAAATTGGACAAAAAGGCGGAAATTTCAAATGAACCTTGCGCTTACATCAAACTTTTTGAAACAGTAATTACACTGGAACAGCGCCACACATTGGCGTTTGGATGTCATGACCCGTGACCTCTCTTAGCAACCGGGTCATGACATCCTGTTCCACCTGTAATGTATGTTTGCTTACACACTTATTTTATGTTGGTATCTATTCTAGAAGACCCAAATTACATATATTTAACAAAAAACCTGCAGTTTTAGGGGTCCTGTATTTTTAACGGGTGTTGCAAAATACACGTCATTTTCCCATAGAGTTTGTACAGTAACGGTTTAGCAATGGCCATAACAAAATCGTTTGTTTTCAGCACATAAATGGTTAATCATTTTTAATGTTACTAATAATTGTTTACTTACATGTATGTGTAATATATATCAGCAAAAAAAATTAGCTTTGGTTCTTTGATAATTAAAAATATCCTCAGATGACTTCCGTTAGTGTCCAAGGGGGGGTCCATGTGACCCCCACTAATTAACTCATTAACGGCTTGGCCGATTTTTTATTTTTTTGTATGAAAAGAAGCGCATTTAAAAGTCAGACAATAGCAAAAAATTTCGGCGCAAAAATCCCACGCGTAAAGCGGCCAGCGCGAAAACAAATTTTGGGGGTCCATAGGAACCCCCCCCCCTTGGTCACTTAAGTGGTAATAATACAAATTTGGAACATTTGCTCAGATCAGAAACTCCCAAATATTACGTTTTTTCATCGTTACAATGTGGGACATAATGTTTAACTGCTTGGTAAATATGCAGCGATTTTGTCCTTGATATATCTTTTGAGGCCCCTCCCGAATTTGAAAGATTGGGTCATTACTAACCGTTAGAGGAGGTTTATTTACAGCATAGACACTATGATTTACAATACAATCATCCACCAAGGACACAGATCAGTGGGTTGTACTTGTATATACATTGACATGAGCTGACCTTGTGTGAGTTGGGTATCATATATCATACCCAAAAACCAGGGGGTGTATTTTCTAAATACATTGGTGAATGAAGGCTACTGAACTGTGCCAAGGGAACTGAGATTTTACTAGCTCATAGTGAGAGCTGTTAAATTAGCATCTTAGAGCACCGTTAACTCTTACTATTTTCATGATGTTTGGGGACAAAAAGGTATGTGAGCAAAATTTGATATGTCGCATCTCCCTGCGCGATAACTCTAGATACCATAATTATACCCTATCCCTTTGATCAACGACCAAGAATTGAATATCAAAGACAGTTCAATCCAAAGCTTGGTTGCAGCTTGGGAATGTCGTCTGAATTCCAAAAGAGCAGAACTACCTTCATATATCATCAATTGATACTCAATCTTACTCTAAAGAGCATTCTTGGTGTCTAATTTTTGCCAAGAGCGCGAGGTTTTGTATAAAGAAGTGGAAACGCCACTCTAATACATATATGCAGAATGCGAAAAGCTTGATAGCTTCAATCTTGACTTGAAATACTGCATCATCAAACAGTTGAGAAGAAGTCCTTAACACTAGAATTCAGTTTCAATTACCACGGGTTACTTGCCAGCCAGTGATATGTACGTTATTACGGAATTATCTGATTGAAATTTGTACGGGTTGTTAAATAGCTGGTTAGGTTTAAAGTAAGCAATCGTATTTCTTTAAAGATTTTAATATTTAACGACAATTGAAGATTTTGCTACTATAATTACCTTATCAATGTAATACAATGTACTTTTGAAAAAAATGCTAATTAGTAATTAGATGGGAAACCTGTAATGAACACGATCACAAGGGGAAAGTGTATACTGTACACTACTATCACAGGCGCAGGTTGCAACCTCTGTTCATTATAAAAAATATAAATGTATTAACACTTAAGTGTATAAGGTCTTGCGCAGTCCCGTTGGTGTATGGGGTACACCCCCCCCCCCCGAAAACCACTTTGCCATTGGAATACTTTAGCAAAACTCGGGTCCAAAAACCGATTTTGATGTTTCGCACCAAAGTCTGCCGCCGAAAAATGGAAAACCACTTTCCCAAAGGACTTTTTCCATAAAATATGGGTCATAATAGGAGATAGTAAACATTGCTGGAACCAAAACATTATAAATCTACCGCAGTATGATTAAGGGGTAAAAGAAGTTTTGAATAGCGCCACCAAAATGTTTTGTGCTAATTAGCATGAAACTGCCATGACCGATTTGATTTTTCCCACCGAAATATGCGTCACTGACAATAAGCAATTACATAAAAAAAATTGGGCCAATATAATTTAAAAACATGGCATGCGAAAAACAAAATGTTAGGTCCACGAGGACCCTTAAGTGTTAAGAATCTGCCTATTTTGGACCGGAGGTTAACAATGGTCCATTTTTCAGAGCAGTTTCTATTTTTCTATATTGACCGCATTTTGATTTATAGTACGTTCTTTTCAGATCATAGTGCCAAAAAATCCAGTCTATATTATATTTCCCAAACCAGTGTTTCCATATCCAAAGTCGCGCACAATTTCGGAGGCACATTATAAAATATGGCTTACAAATATAATTACAGAGGTTATAATAGTTGAACTATTCGATATGATAAGATTCTAAAATAAAAGGAAGAGAAGGGAACAAATACACGGAAAATGCATTGCTATACCACGGTACCTTTGAAATAGAATATGACATGGAAATATTAACTTGTTCTGAAAAATTGCAGTTTTTCAATTTGGCTAGCCAAATCGTAAATTTTGAAGGTTTTTTAAAGATCTTTTACAAATTATATATTTCGACCTGCTAAAATTGAAACTTAAATGTAATATAATCCCAAAGTATTTGAGAACGTGTTTCATGGATTAAAAAACATGTATTGGAAATACACTCATAGCTCCAAGCACAATTAATTTGTCAATTTAGAAAAAAATCCTAATACAAATTGTTTTCCCCCACAAAATCCTCTATGCCCAGGTTTTGAGTTCATTGTCATATAAAGTTTCACACGTGTTAAAACGTGTCCCGGGAAAGACCTCTTAGTCTACACAGTGAAATACCCACATCAGAGTGAAATACCCTGCCCTGAAATTGCAATTGCAGGAAGTCTGAAAGTTCGATTCAATAAGCTACCTCTTTCTATCATCTCGTGAGATCCATCTCAGCTCAATTCGAATCCATACAGCGAGATGAAATCTATGGGGTGAAATAGAAAAGGGGCTAATGGATGAATGTCAAGCGATAAATGGGTCAATGCGAGAGCGAAGGGGTAAATTGCGAGCTGCGGGAGCTCGTGGAAAAATGGGAAATTAGAGGGTCTACGTGGCATAACATAAGTAAGTATAACACTCAACACTTATCTTGAATGTTGATTCCCATCATGAATTGAAACTGTGATCGAGTCATCTCACACGCCTTCAGTATATTCTTGCTTTCTGCCCTTTATCTATTATTTGGAAAAACGCGGCAAAATGCCGCTGTCTGGAGAATTGTTATCCTCATTGCGTATTCTCCTACAAATCTGGTGAAATCGCACAGAATCCACGGTTGTAATTAGCTTTCTTAGGCACTGTTGAGCAAAGGTCTCTGTTAATGATTGCCAAAGGCGAAAATGATCGCACTAGATACATCACTTAGCTCAAGCTTGGCTTGCACTTAACTGAATGTTCTTTCTCAGGCTTTCTTAAGCAGCATTTCTGCGTAATGTCACAATGAATATAACCAAGGGCAAGGTAACTAATATTATATGATATACCCTTTCAGAACAAAGTACAAAATAAGGAAAATAGAATTCCTTAAAGGAAGGTACTTATATGAAAATACAGATATAAAACACTTAAGGCATTCATTGAACATACATTTAGGTTTTTATAGATGAATGACGGCTGTTTGAGAGTAATTTGATAATAGGAGGTATTTGGGACGACGTGAGGAGAGGGAACAAACGTTCGAATTGAGAGGGGGTCGACAGCCTTGATCCACTGCCGGTCGCCGGTTGTCGTTTGTCGATACCTTTGTATTGACTTGAGCAGCACAGGAATTATGTTTTAACAATATCATGCAGTATCTCAACAACTGAAATCACGAGAAGTGTAGGGTTGATTGTTTTACAATCAGGTCCATTTGGCCTGAACGCTACAATTTGAAAACTAATAATTTCTACAACCGCGAAGAAACTGTTAGAAATGATCAATACGTTACCAAAATATGTATATGTATCATTTTTGGTTTTGATTATTTGATTTTGGTGTTAGTTGAAACCAAGAACATGAAAGCCATTTTTTAGAATTCAGAAGTAATAGTGAACCATCTATGTTCAAAATCTAAAACCTTGCAAAATTGTAATTTACAATAAAATAGTTAAAATTTACCTAGTAATACAGATCCAAAAATAGCATGATTTTTATTTAAAACACTCATATATAAATCCTACACATACACTTAACTATACACTTAGTCCACACAAACACTCAGTTTCCAGGCATCGCATGTTTGAATGAGAATGTCTTGTGACATAATTTAATATCTTAATATTAATATTGGGATCAATAAAAATAACACCGGAATCCTAGTGTGGAATTTTAGTAAAAGGTCGTATTTTTAAAGAAAATCAGTAGAAACGGCGACATTTCTTAATTTTGGTTCGCAGGCAATCCTTTACATTCAGAATAGAAAATTTGAATTTGATGATTTTTTTTTACATCCTCAGATTCAGGTTTCTTATTGTGTTAAAAAATGAAATTGGACATAGATTTTATATTTCAAGATTTTTTTAGCAGTATCGGTATCAGTACTTTAAGCTACCTTCAATACTTTGTCTGTGATAAACGGAGGGAAATCATAGATAACCTTGAAAGCAATCCGAAGAACCTTGACAAGTTCTCTCTGTTCTATAAAGGTGATGAAAATTAGATGTAATGTCGATGAAAGTGATGAAAAATTGACGTAATGTGCTCGTGCTGTGGGGCACAAAGATCGTGTCGTGTCTGCACCTGTCGGAACCTTGGCAATCAGGCAAGCTAAAGCTGCCTGATTCCAACCTTAGGGTTACAGAGGCATGGACCTCTCTAGTAGTAGATTATGGTCCAGGTATTGCTTAATCCGCCTTATCTCTCTTATTACATTCAGAGAAGCCACACATATGATATTAAAGTGGTTGACCATTCTTAGTCACGAATCTATGGTGACACCTAAACTCCGCACCTAAGATGACGAAGGAATCACAGAATTGCCAATGATGAGTACCTGCTGCCATGTGTAGTTCGTAGAATGAGAAGTAAATCAACTCTGTCTTTTTGTCATTTATCTCAAGTATGCTGGATTTGCACCATGACCTAATGTCAGAAATGTAAGCTTCAATATTTTATAACGTAGCTTCTCGGTCCTAAATGTTGTATATAACACAAAATTGGATGTCGAGAGCACAGAAAAAACACAAAAGCGATAATATGAACATCAAATCGATGGGTCCAGTGAAAAATCGCTGCGGGACACCACACTACACAACAACAGGGCCCCACCAGGCATCCAAGATAGACATTAAAAAAAAAACGTCTCCACTAATTCTACTATGGGTTCAGTGAATATGATGGCTGCAATGACGTCTTCTTTGGATACCTCAGAAAAGTTCAGAAAACCTAAGAAAGAAGCACACCATCGCCAAGTTCTTGATTTGGTAAGGAAAGAAAATCAGTGGAGTATCAGCTGGCAACCAAAGAACCACCATATCGAAAGCTTTTATTGTTGCAAATACTCCGTGTCTCACACTATCTTATTACGTGGTACTTGACGACTTATCCTGACGAGGTACATGATTTCAAGACCGGCTGATGTTAAGTCATGATAAAGTGAAACACAATTCACAAACGCATCGTATTTTTGAGATGTCAGAAAATCTGGAGTGTGGTTGTCATTGTGAATGGATTCATAAGGTGTTGACAGAAGGCATGCCGATCTCAGACGTTAATAGCCTTTTTTTCCACGCGCCTGGAACATTCCTTCAAGAACAGTGACGAATTAAGATTATTCTTGTTATTTGGCAGAGATCTGCAAATTATAATAGGTTAGAAGGACGATAATGATATGGGTGGGTTACTGTATTCCCTTGAATCAACATCATACGTCTTTCAGAGACTAATGGTACTGTAATTTAACAAAAGATTTTGAATATTAGCAATAACAGAAAAGAAAGTCCATTTCCGACCTTCTCATCCTCAAAATAGAGTAATCTTTCAAAATGAACGTTCATGAGAGGAACTACACAAAACGTGATTAGGAACATTGAAGTCCTGTAGGAATGGGTTTATATATCAGTGGCACTCTGACATTTCTAAAAAAGAGGCGATCAAATATACACTCTAAAGCAACTTATCAAATCCTTTACTGTCGTTAAACACAATTATGATAAATACCTAGATTGTATGAATGCCTAAAAGACATGTACCATATGCAGGTACACGGTCCACATGTAACATAGCATGAATTGGCGGATCTTGAGAGATTCTACATTCTTGTCTTGAGGATTTATGCTCCATGCACCATGAACAGTGTTGAGTGGCATTAATGCCAGCATGTTACATGTGTCCATAAACCAACGAATAGCCTTTACAAATAGAGAGCACCAGTGTTTTTGTTTAGCAGGGTCAAACAATAAACTCTCATGAACATTATTGAATGTGGTCCAGGTGCAAAGCAGGTGGGTGCTCTCTATATACACTGGATGTATGCATTGATGAATCTCGTTGAATTGTCCACTCATTTATGACCACAGAGCTATGATATATTACGCAGTGTTAAACTCTCTAGATTTCTCCTCCACCCCATGATCCTGTCTCATGTCTGAGATGTTTTTATTTATTTTCCATTTCTCTGCCGCGTCATCATCTAACCAATAATCATCTTCTCTTTTCTATTTCCAACTTGCTTTACTTTTCATTTGACTGTTCTGTTGGTCATACATTGCTTTTCAATATCCTCAAGCACTTGTGGGTATCTTCACTCGCACCTTCACGCTTTGCTTGTGTTTTCGCATTGTTCAGATATGTACGTCTTTTCAACCATCACGATTTGTTTCAGTCTCTTTCAATCTTAAAAAAAGGCCCATGTCCATAAGCCTCTGTTTACAAAGACATTGGTGAGCAACAATAACAGCAACAGTGTGTTTGCTATCTTACTTAACATTTACCTGTAAATAAAGCCGTTTTTAATATTTGCTTAAATTACTTGGAATAGTCCGGTACGAGGATATACTTCGATCAATAGTCCCATTAATCTCGTCGATTGTACATAGTTTGGTTTAAGGGGCTATTTTCTCTCTCATTTAACCCACTGTTCATCATGAAGGCAATACATGTCCACTAGTATTTAGAAATACATTAAAGCAATAATACCACACTTCAAAAGACACACGTGCTAATATTTTTGTCGATGTAAGATTTTGAGTTTTGTGATATTTGTAACATTTTGTTTTGTTGTAATTATTTCTTCAGAAATCAAACATTATTCCTTTAATAAATTTATAATAACATGTGCAGAAGACTATAAGAACCACAGACGGTTTTTAATGTCAACCATTTCCACCTTTGTTTTAGCCATGGAAGATGTTGTAGTTCTAATAGAGCAAATGTCCGTCGTACGTCCGTCATATGTTGTCCATCGTCCGTCCGGGTCCGGATACGTCCGCCCGGGAATACAACACACCCAGCTGGATATGCAAGTATTACGTTATGTATCTTTCTTGTTTAAGACTACCGCCGGCATTAATGTTCACACTAATTTAAGACTTCTTCTTCTTAGCGTGTCCACATGTCATTAGTAATGGCTCGTGGTGGTGTCAGGATTTAATCAACTGAGTAAGCTGATCCGAGGCCGCGATACGGACGCTCCTAACATGGCCCACTTTTTTTTAGACTGGGGGCGGATTGGGAACAGTCAGGGGTTTACACCCTCTCTTATTCGACACTGACTGCGATGTATATAATATGTACAGTTGTGACTCTCTGTACACGGGACCGACTGCTTAACGTCCCCTCCGAAGGACGGGATACTTTCATGATTCATTTGCCCAATTCCAAGTAAACCATGGAGGAGAGCGGTATTATGTGTTTAATCAAAAGCTCGTATACAGATTAAATCCAGAATTGAGCACCCGAATAAATCCCAGCAAGTGACCCCACCGGTATTCGAACCCGGGATTTTTTGATAGATCTGCACCACAAGCAAGCACACTAACCGCTAGGCCACGCTCTCCTGACTAAAGGTCCCAACTTGCGGCTAGTTTAAGACTCCCGTGCGGGCAAATTGACCAAATTTGCAGCTTTATTAGGTGCTTCGTTATCCACTCTGTGATTTGACTTATCACTATAGGATCGCGTTCGCCTCTTCGGTCTTTTAATAGAAATCCCTAAAATTCTCGCATACACCACACGCACAAAATGCTTTGCATGATTCTGTCACTGGAATTGATCAACACCCGAAACTTTATTCTTCAGAAGCATTCAGGCAAAGTTATAACAGATTTCCCTTTTCAATATTTATAAAGCTGTGTGTATACCTTGGCAAGTGAAGTAGCTTCCTTGTATATATCTTACTGCTTTAACATACCATTTCGTTACCGCTGGTAATAATAATTGTTCCAGTTTGTTCTGCTTCATCCTGATTTCGATGTATCACGCCCCTCTGCTATAGCGGGTGCCCGAGTTTTTAAATAAGGACCAAGTTGTTTTTTTTTTTATTATACGGAAAAAGGTGCTTGTATGACCTGTCAGAATTGTACATTTTCTTCCTCGTCGTCATCGCAATATCTTCTGAAATTTCATAATTCACCCAAACCTACATTTCTCTGTCTGCCCCATTTATTCCGTATGTCTGGATACAAAGCTATTTTAGATGAACCAAAATGGCACGAAAACCTTCGACAATTCTCTAATCAAGATGATTCTCTAGGTGAAAGAACTGTATCCTATAGTGTAGAGTATTTGAAGCAGGAATGTTCATATGGTATTCAATCTTTAGTCTGATGTTAATTCATATAGTTTGTTTATCGACATTTGATTTATTTATTTTTACACCGGGATGCACTAGGATTCATTTTGCATGTTTACCTGCTTGTCTGAGACTAGACGGCTACCATGTTGAATTGGAGTTGCCGCTAACTAAATATTATCCCATCTGCGAAATAAAAGTGCAAATAAACAGGCTTAAAAGTGTGTTAATTGTGCGCTTCTCAGAATAACTCCTAAACTCTCTAACAGTTGCTAATACACACACAGTATGGAATGAAACTTGTCTTTGTTAAAAACTACAGATGCAACAACAAGAACACCAATGCAAATTACAACAACAACAGTCACAGCACAACTAAAACAAAACATACAAAGAGTCTAATCGTTAAAGAGAAGCCTTTTACACCAGTGAGAAATAGTTGAAAAAAGAAAACGCGGAAGGTGATTTAAGTGTGAATTTTTAAAGCGGCGTCTATTTCCTAATAATAAGTAGGGTAGGAGGTGGAACCGAGCGATGAAACGATTTTCCTCACAGGTGTCGTTAATTTACTTTCAGAAATGAGTAGGAATGATGTATAATATGAGTAGTCACGTAGCCGGGATATTACCTCACCAGGGAATGCAGAATAAAACACCCACAGCAGCTGAAGTTAGACATAAATTTTCAAGCCAACAGATTTCCCGTTTCTATAAATTGACTTAAGTATTTTACAATGATTGTAGGGAAACATTAGAGGGCACTACCCAACACCCCCCCCCCCACCCATGTGTCGTCGTAACTGGATGGACGAATCTCCTACAGCATGGTTTTATTCGGGCCCCGCCTTCCCTGTGACCCCGTGACGCGGTCCTCTTAAAGCGGACCATCCTAGCCGTGGGATTGTCCACAATGCCTTCTGTGCATGCAGTCCGCTTCTCGGTTCGTGACACGTGAATCCTACGAGCGACCTTTCGTGTCACTGCTGCGCGGACCAGGGTACCCCGCACTAACATATTAATTTCTCCCAACTGTCACGGGAAAGAAGGGGGCGGAGGGGTGGGAAGGGGGGCGCGGGGCGGGACGGGGGACTCCGGGGAGGCGGAGCACAAATCGGGAGAACAAGTGGGGGGAGGGGGGGGGGGGGGAAGAAAAAGAAAAGGGAAAAGAAAAAAAGAAGTTTTGTAAAAAAAAATTTGCCCTGATAGTTAAAAACAGTTACAAAGAAAAAAAAAAACGGTCAGGCCATCCTGGAACTAAAGTTTAAAATGCTTCAATTCTGTCGAAACTAGCGGCAAATCATCTGTTTGGACTTTCTTCGACTACACTTAAAAAAACCAAATGTTGTGTCACGAAAGAGGACATGCGTTGACAACATGGGGGTAAGATTTTTCATAGATTTGTGGCAAAAATACACAAGGTAGGTTGTGCGTTTTGGACACAAATACCACAAACAATTTAACGTATTTGCAAAATCGGTTCATATTCCTTTTCAGGCCCAGGGTTGGTGTTCAACAGTGCACATTGTAGGTATTGAACCATTGTCAAAACGTTTAAGAGCACTCATTGAAAAACACGCATCTTCAGCTATAAACATGTTCATGCAGAAGATACAATTGTCAGGCGATAAAAAAAACCTTCACCTTTTACCCTACAGCTGTAAACGGAATGGATCAAGCTTCAGTTGGTTAACACCTGCCTTACTGCCTTCAAATTAGTAGGAGGACCCTTCTTGAATCCAATGGGAAGGGGTGACCAATACTGTTGGCTGATACTGCTGGGCTGGTGATAATTACACGTTTACGCTCTTTGACTATGTACAAAACATGGACAATAAGTTCTTCCAATCGCAGAATGAAATTGTCATTGTCGTTGACATAAAGGATATGACATGTGCACTGTTTTTTATTTTATTGTGACTTTGTGCGACTATGAAAACAAGCCCCCCCAAATTTCAAGGTCATTGATTGCAGGTTCTAGTTTTATGATAAAATACAGCGAATGTTATTGGCAGTGACGACTTTGCCATACGCCTGTGTGTTGATTGCGTATAGTTAAGTCGGTGTAAAAAAACAGAGTGTAAGCTTGTTCTCTCTATCTGCTCTCAGCTGATCCTACGCTGCGGAGCGAAAAGGAACCAAGGCGTTTAAAGTTCTACTAACAATATTACAGCTTCTCAACTATCAAGATTCCGGCGGTAATGAATGCTGTAAAGATGGCAGAATTATTTGAATCACGGACTGGTGAAATTTAAACATAAAAAAAATAAAATGGTAGCAGGTTTCAATGAGACAAATACATTGGTGCATACATTTAAAACAATTGACTTGTTATGATTACAATTACTCCGGGCCTGTACTAATTTTAGCCCTTATTGGGAGATCGGCATTTAACATAATTATAACATTCGCATACAAACACTTTGAAACCAAATTTTAAACAAAACGGATCATTAGAAATATTTACCCCAATTTTGGCGGTAGCGCAAAACACAGAAAGTAGTAGATATAACAAACTAGAGGTTTTAATCTTAGAAGCAGACACACATGTTTATAATCTTTCAATCCCGTATGAATGTTACAATTTTTTCGGTTAATTTCACGCCTTCCTGCTATTTCCAATGCTCAACAACACCAGAGTGAATTATCGAGATTGAATCCGCAGGTCAAGTGCCTAGAAACCACCAACTATTTTTTGACAGACTCTTTTGAAAGATCAAATGGACACTACCGCAGCGAACAATATGATTTTCATTTCTGACTACTATGGAGACATATGTTATTTCTTCAAAATTTGAACAATGTCAAACATTATTTCTACTCATTGCGACTCTGAAATGGTCCACGTTCCCTTTATTAAATGCCGTAAAACACCAAAGACAGTGCTTCATACACACTTGAAAAGTGTTTTTTCCATTGCTGTTTTCAAATCTTGGTTTTCTCTCTTTCCCCAAATGTACAATTGTCACATGGGCAGTATTTCCAGTACATAAAAATTGGTGCCACAAGTATGTTATAACAAATAGTTACTGTTACATACAATTATTGACATAAGACATTTACCATCAATGAAAAAATGGTTAAGCAAGCTAACAGAATATCAAAAAGATATGGGCATACACCTAAAACCTCATGGTTACTGCAAACGAAAAACCAAGACTACTATGATGGTGAACCTAAGCTTCAAAGATAATTTAAAAACGAAAATTTTCCAAAGGCACCCCAGAGAAAATATGTTGGAAATCAATACGCTGCGGCAACATGCAGTAAATCCATCAAACTCTCCAATAGGATGTCCGCACCTATCTCGCTGCCCTTTAAAAAATTAAAAAAAAACCCACGACTCCAAAGCGCGAAGGTTCATTCACGCTATGATTGGTTTTTAAAACCATATGAGTACAAATTAAAAAATACTGTAGTAAAAAACTGGCACACCAAAATAAAAAAATAATTACATCCGACGCCAGGTTTCTGAGTAAAAGACATCTGATAACATTGACAGATTCGAGCAGCCGAGGCGGCAAGAAATCCCAAAAATTGACCAGCATAAACAGCGCATGAAGCTTGGCAACATGAGGGACCCAGTAGCATTCAGAGGATGCTTTGACAATTATACAGTGCATGGCAAAGTGCCCAATTTTACTGACACAAGGCGGTTCTCGAACCGCAAGTGTCGCCTGTTGCGCGATCACTTGCTTTATGATGAAGTTTGGCAAATGTGATTAGAAGGAGGACAAATGCATGGAGAGAAGCAGTTAGACAAATGACCATAAGTTTGAAGTAAATCGGGCATAGTGTTTAGCCAGCAGCGCATTGTAAAAAAACGTGTAAACGAACTGTATAAAAAAATTACATCGCGGTCATAGGAGCACTAGTGTCGTCTGCCGTTGCGTTTGGGAATGGGACAAAGGGACATGAGGTCACCAAGGTGACATGTGGTCACCAAGGACACATGGGTCACAAAGGTCGCAGGAGTTTTGCATGGGGTCACATCTATTTTTCAAATCTAATATGAAAAAAAAATGTTTTCTTGTTGGATATAAAACCCTTGGTATGCTCCCTTATTTAACGTTGTCCTCCCATAGCCACCATTCTCTACATTTTATTTTATCTTTTTTTTTTCCGCGCCCCGATGTCTTGCTCGACCTTTTTTCCTTTTCTTTTATAGCTTTCTCGTCTATGTCTCATGTTTTTGTATGATTTTGATTTAAGTAGTTAAGAACCGTTCTTTAGGGCAGCGCGCATGTACGCCCCGCGTTTATGCAGTGTCCTCATCCTACATCGTGCAAATATGCGCATTAATCTTATTGCTGTTATTCATTTCTACCAATAATTATGTAACTGCTTAAGAAATAGAACTTTGAATAAATAGGGACCGCCCCATCCTAGGCCTAGGCTAAATAGCTCAGATGTTAGACCACTGAACTCACAAACCAGAGGTCGCCGGATCGAATCCCGCTATCTGGGTCAGCGTGAGTGGGAGTGGTGCGGAATAATGGATAAAGTGATGGATAGTGGTCGGGTAGGTGAGTGCACATGTATGTTTAGATTTTGACTAAATTCTGTATCTGTACTTCATCTGAAACAATACTAGCGAGGTTTAGAATTCATTCCTAATGCATGTACTTGTACGCAAAACGTAAAATTCTTTTGTTTGATCGATAAATGAACAAAAGAATTCCGCATTCGAAGTGCAAGCACACACATCGCGCATGCTATCTACACCCGTGACGTCACTTCATAATACAGGCCACTCGGCGTATATGCAACAAGAATCTTCCATAGCCATTCCACCTTCTTTTTAGCTGGAATCCAATGAATCAACCGCCGACAATATTCATCTGCTAAAAGCCAATGATATTGCGCTACAGCTACATATAGAGTAGGATTGCGTTCACTTTTTTATGTCGTATCAGTGAAATTTTGCAAGTAGGTTACCGTCAAACTCTAGAAAGAAGCTGCTTGATATATAGCAGCGAGCTTCACTTAAATTACTGCATCTTCAATCCGTAAAGCGTAGGTTCTCTGATTTAAATTAAAATTGCATTCCAATTACCATGAGATAAATGGCAGACGGTGATTTATCTATTAACGCGCGGTGAACTTTGTGTTGCGCTTTGCACAAAGTGTGTAAATTATACGCATGTTGCTCACTTCTGAGTATCAACCATCGCGTATTCTTTCTGTGAGAGGTTGTAGTGAAAAGAAGTGTACTTTAGACATTTGATATTAAAATGTCATTTAGTAATAGTGCCTGTTGAGTACTATTGTGACATATATCAACATCTACCACCTGTGCTTTGTCTGATATCTCGAAATTTGCCCTTTAATCCAAGTTAAGTTTGACCGAGGCATGTATTCCGAGAACACATGCCTCGGTCAATATAGTTTCAATACGGTTCAATATAGCTCGTCTCTAATTGACAAGGTAGACAGAGAAGGAGACACACAAATCAAGCAGAAGTTACGATTATTTGACAGAGGAAAAATGTTCACCATTTCTATTTAACTGCATAATGGGGCTACACTTCCGTTTAGTGCATAATGGGGGGTCTAGGCCCATGCATTATATAACCACTTTCCCAAACGATATTCTATTACATGAATATCATAGACTCATTCGGTATTAAAACCACCAAGGTCACAGACCCGGTCAAACAGGGTGCATGTCGTGGGATTCAACTCCGGCGCGTTTACTTGTGTTAAACGTCATTTCCGTCGTGTGCTGAATAAATTTCGTCATTTTATTATAAAATCATTCTGTTTAGGCACGAGGGCGCTGGTTTGGGTTTAATCTTTTCAGGGGAGGGCTAATGTATATATAAAATACTTATATATAAAATACTTATTAACTTAAATTATTATAATATGCTGCAGAAGTGTTATTGGTGGACGATATCGCTTACGTGTCCTCAACAATTGAAATGCGAATATTAAGGGTATATTGCTCAGGTGCAACAACACGTGAAAATGTGCATGTTGGTACAATATGAAAAGGTCCATAGCCCAATGCCTGGATTATTACACGTATTACATAAAGTGTATGCCCCATTCTGGAGATTATAATTCATACGTTAAGAAAAAATGTGAGCGAAATGTCATTAAAAACGCAAACATCCTTGCGGTGGTCTATGTCCTAATACTCAGTATCAATTTCGCATTAGCCGACGGCGGTAGAATATTCTCCTATAGAGTAGAGAACAAAATTAGCCTACTTGTCTTGAGCGATTTCTCTTTCAACTCTTCTTCACACTGTGAGTATAGCATGCGGTGTTCCTAAAAGATGAGAGATGCTCGACTTTGGTGATTTGTTATTTACGGGGAAGGTCACCTTTTCATGGACAGCATTCTTTTTTTAAATATAAGGTTAACCTTTGTATATTAAAGCAACAAGCTTGGCTTCAAGAAATTATCATCAGATGAATTAGTTTTGTCTTTATACATTGTAAACATTGAAATATCAGCCATAACTTTGCTTGTTGGCTGATACCAGGTAGACGATGTGGCATTGCCGGAGCCTGTGTTTCAAAGTTTTCCCAAAAGAACTGATCGAAGAAAGCACACAGCAATATTAAAAGATAAAGTTTCCATATTTTTAAAAATTTACTTTTATGAATTTTTTCATTGAATTGAATTGAGAACGAAATTAGTTTATACTTGATTGTTACAAACCACCAAGGATAAATTGACACCGCGTAGACATTGTATATGCATTGATTTTAACGACTTTAACTTATCATACGGTAACCTTGTAGGCATAACCCAGGGAATCGCGCTGGAACGTTGAAAACGTCGAGAGTTTTAGAATTTACACACTATAATGTCGAAAATGCAATCTATTTGACGTCGTTTTATGAAAACTTCGATTCATTTGCATTTCGCGTAAATTTATAAAAACCGTCGGCCTGTTTTCGACGTGCCAACGTCGTTTCGACGTCGCTCTAAACGACTATGCCCGCTGGGAAAATAATCTATATTCATTGATTTGAGACTTACAACCCCAAAACAGACACCGGTAATAATTTATATGCCATTGGTTTAAGGCCAACTCTTACAATTTACAGATATTGCGTAAGTGATTTCAAAGCAATGCGACCATTTTAAGCATTTGAGTGATTAATGTAAGCACCGAATGACAGAGAGAGGGGTGACCCGATTTGATTGATGAAAGTTGCATCTTGAATTGAATGACATTGATCCCAATGCCCAATCAGTTTCATGATATTTCCATCGATGCATCGGTTCTGCATATTAAAGCCGTCGAATACTGTAGCAACGGCCTACCATATAATCCGTAAAACCCCGTATTTGTATGCCTGCGCCTGCCCCGCCCTGCTCCTGCGCCGCGCTAATACTTAAGCCTTAATACAATATTATACCCTATTCACTACTGTGGTAATATTAATGGGGTAAGCCTCAATATTACTGAGTGATAGGGCATTGCAATATGTTTAATTTCGCTTCTCCCATTAAAACCGCACTCTCTAAAATGAAAGAGTGAAAATCACTCTGAATTTGAGTAACTTTAAATTAACTTCTATCGAGTGGCTTTTAGCTCTAAAGAGCGAGAAATGCAGCCATGACACATTAACTCGAGAGTTAACCGAGCTCACTCTGTTTACCGAGTGGCTCAAAATGCCACTCTTCTTCGGAGTAAGGCCCACTCTGAACTCTTATCGAGGCGGCTTTTAGCTCTAAAAGAGTGAAAATACTCTTTTCGGAGTGAACTAATAGCCAACCAGAACCGCCCGCAATCGCGTGATTATTTTCGAACCAACATGGCGGACGAGTTAGTCGAGACCGTCAGCAAATGGTTGACCAAGTTGAAATTAGTGAAGAAATCATAGAGATCTTACGGGGTGATTATAAAAAAAGTGTTGTGTGTGTGTCTGTCACATTTCATAGCATTTACAGACAAAGTGTGGAGAATCATTAATGTTTTTACTGTAAATACTGTTGTCTGCGCCAGCTAGGTCAGGCCTGCGATGTACGAAATGCACAATCATGCATGTACGGGCATGCATGCCATGATATGCCCCGTCATGTATTCCACAATCTGCAGGTCACACTGAATCATGCCAATGATGCGACACAATTCAGGTTGGTACATCAATTTTACTGACCCCACTTTGCCTGACACGACTCATCATTCAGCAAGCCTTTACGTGAAGCGTAGTCTAAAGGCTTCTACATTCTGAGTCGTGTCGGCCAAAGTGGGGTCAGTAAATTACCAACCAATTCATTCATGTCGCGATGCGTGAATTATGACCTACACATACAATAATCACCAAACACAAACAAAATTCACAAAGAATCCACAACTCCAAAAGAGTAATGTAGTTCACGCTTTCCCCCACAGCCTAAAAGAGTGACTATTTCCTCTAAAAAGGAGTGATCACGTCACTCTTTGCTTAGAGTTATTTGTTTTCACTCTTTTAATTAGAGTGGATCTCACTCTAAAGATGCGTCACTCAGCCGGCTCTTTTTTGGAGGAAGATTTCACTCTTTTAGATTGGTTTTTCACTCTTTCGTTTTCAGAGAGGCAGGTTTGTTTTCCCACGATACTTGGTGGTGAGTTAATTAGTGCCAAGCTCTCATATACGTAGAGACAACAATAGATATTTAAAGTGACCGGAGATTTTTTTAGGATACGAATTTCTCTCATTTGCCCTGGATCGTTGTAACCACCTACTGAAACGTTTCGAAGGTTATTGGACAAGCAATTACAAGAAAAACCACAAACCTTGTTTTAACTTGCCTGCTATCGTATTGTTCCTTAGAAAACCCTGTTTTGATTTTCTCACCGTCTTATTATATTAAGACAGCGAATCCGCTATTCACTTCAGGTGTGATCTAATACTGCTTTGGAAACAAAGCGTTCCAAATAGAACACAAACGGTTTCTAAAAAAAAAAAAAAAAAAAAAAAATTGGGTGCGCTTCCTGGTTAAATCGTCCTCATGTCTCTTTAACAAGGGAATCGTAACCAACTGAAAAATCACCATAAGCCGAATTACGAGGTATTTTCGCATTAACCTTTGACGTGCTCAAGACCTGAACGGAATACGGTTGATTTCGTTGCGATTGATCCGCATCTTTTCTCTTTTTCTTTTATACCAATGGAATTAGCTCAATTCAAAGAATAGTTATAAGAGCACTGGTTTAATGGTTCTATGCTAAATGGAGTACGAACAACATTACTAACAACTCTCTAGCAACATTATGACAATTAAAATCATACAAAGGCGAACGTGGATTTACATTAGACATTTTTAGGAAAGTTTAAGGGTGATTTTTTTAATGTTCTCCTTAAAAGTGTAAACAAAAATAAAACAAAACACACGATTACCAGCAGGCGCTCTAACCAATTCAGCCTAAAAAAACAGTATTGGTAGAAGAACAATAGGTAAACTATAGTTAGGTAGTAAATATAGCCGAACAGTTTTGACGTTTTGTCGAAGGGACACCAGCCCCGCTTCATTTGTGCATGTTTACAATCAAACCACATTGACCCATGACGCTATATACTTTAGATTATTGAAGCGACGCTGCTAAAATTTGGGTCTACCGGAGAGCGAATCGAACCGGGAAAAATGTAAAGGCTTGTTTTAGTGACGGTAAAATCCAAACGACCTTCTGGGTTCGTAAAGCTCCTGTGGCCCGCCCTTGCTTAGCAGCGAAAGAGTTTTTCTTTATGACGATTCACGACAAAAATTGTTCTTGGTTCCTATAACGTGTATTTTTTATTTTTTTAATACGTAAAACAGTTTTTGTGAGACCCTTGTAAAACGTTCCTTTGTTAGTTTGTTCCGGGTTATATATATTTGTCGAGTTTGAATTGATCATTTTGTGAACATAGCCTTTATCTACCAAAACTAGTTTCCATTTTCCAAAACAAACAATATATAAACAATATATATAACACTATTTCATGAAGTACGTTGGCCAGCTGTTTGTTGTGGTATAAGCTTTATTTTACCTAACACATGGCACGCTTTTATTTCACAGACATTTGACATTGATGTTACGAACAATTAACACCCCCTCTATTTGCGTACACGATTTCTCAATAAAACATTCGTTGTTACGAAAAGTATTAAAACTCATTAGTTTATGTTTTATTATATAAAGGCGTACTGGCATGATTAAATACTATATTCTCCTCTACACTTGACCACCCCACCAAGCTTATTCCTAAATGACACATGAATCTTTTTTACAAGCGAGACATTACATTAATTTGGGTATTTCGTCTGGCCATGCCCTGTTGCATATGTTTATCCAGTACTATAAAGTGTTTGCTCATATCGTCATAAGGAGACGAATTTAGCTAAAAATATAGCTAAAGTTCTTAATAATATACTTCATTACATGTGATTTTACTATAATTATCAATTTACTCGTGCCCCTGTAATTGCTTCAGTATGGGGAAAATCACAAACATTGTATCACTTATAATACCCTGACTATTGAATCTTTTTGACACCCCAGACAGTAAAAAGACATGGCCGAACGAATTTCACTTTTCACCCGGTCTTTCAAAATGTCATAGAGTTTTAAAGTAATTACAATGAACATCCCGTGCAGTAGCTTAACCTATGGTATTTGCACTTGTTACGACAGACGCGTCTTAAACATTTATTCAACGCTAGTGATATTAGAAGGTGCTCGATTTTGGATAGAATCAAACACTTATAAGGTTATACAGAGATATGTTCTTTAATAAAAAAAAAAAAGAACCCGCTTAAAAATCATCAAATTCGTTAATTAACAATCGAATTGGAAAATGTCAATTGTGTGTTTGATAAATATCCATTATAAACAGTCTCAGTATTACTTGATCAGAATCTTAATCTTAATAACTGATTGAAATCTAAGTTGCAGAGCGTTATTTTTTATTGGAGTGGTGAAATTGCTACAAGAGTGGTAACCGAATTGTTAATTCCATGTTTCTGTAAAGATTTAATTTGAAGGCTATGCAAATTTGTCTAGATACATTATGATTTGGGTTGAAAATACACACTCGCCCCTTAGGCTTATCCGTCTTGGTGTATGTCTAGGAAATGGATAAATCATCAACAAGTTCATTGGTAATCAGATAAACTGATACGATTGCGATGATGAAAATACGAGACAGTGTGGTATTACCTTTCGAAAGTTTGATGTCTGCTACAAAACAGGCCAAATTGAATCAAACGTGCCATTTATGAACTGGCATTTTAAACCGAAATATCTCTAGTAACAAACGTAATTGAATGGTTGATAATTAGGTAGATGGATTTGATGAGCATTACGGATTCATGCTGTCAATCTTAAAATTGATGCAAGCAAATTCATCTTGTCGGTGACTTTGGTGTGAACTTGGAAAATTGTGGTTTTGTAGTCATGAATAAGCCCTGAACATGGAAGCATAAATCTGCAAATTGTGTTATTCAGAATAGTCTCTTCACATTGCACTTTAAAATTGAAGGAGGTTTTTACGTAACAAAACGTTGGCGGTTTCGATTATTTTTATTAGTGGAGTTATGAGAGCTAAAAACACACAGAATCTAAAGCAGTGTTCGTTTATGTCAAACTCTAAAACGCAGATTCATAATTTGCGTACTGTAATACGTGTGGAACTGTATTTTTGTGAAAATTTCATATACAATCTTGCAACCAAGGTTTTTCTAAATCAAAATTATATGAGTATTCCAAAAAGCACGGATGTAATTTTTTAAGATGGGTCCTTGGATGTATTCTAGGGAGCAATGTTTATACAGGGGTCAAAATATAAAAGGGGGGAAAATGTGTTTTAAGTATACCATCATGTTCGGTACCTTTCGAGGATTACAGAAAGGTATAGTTTGCTCTACCTGAGGGTTATAGTACAAGAGTTACAAGGCAAAACAGGTTCAATGTCATCTGGGGGGGGGGGGGGATTTGAGATTCATCGGTTTGTTTAAAAAATGGTGCCAAATTGTTCGTGTTACTGTACAGAAGCTGAAAATATACAGGTCGCGTTGTCAATAACGTTTTGATGATACTTAAGAGGGCAGATATGGCCGTGGTCCACAGGGTCTATGGGAGACCACTAGTTTTATCTGTAAAAAAAGAAAAGAGAAACACAAAATCTATATACATTGACTAAATGAACGATTTAAAACCAGTTTCAACAAAATCGGACCATTCTATAAATAATGACCTTGAACTTTCTTTAGCCTATTGTACTAAAACAATTGGTTGTAAATATGGCAAACTATACCTTTTTAGAAACCCTATGAGCAACCGAACAGATTGGTATAAATTGTAAAACAATTTAAACACTTTTATTGTTTACCCCTGTACAAACTTTTCCCCCTTATAAAATACCCAAGAACACATTTTAAAAATGACACCCATGATTTTCAGATTCTCCATGAAATTCTATATTGGAAAAACATTGGTGTCAAAATTGTATATGGAAAAAACTAAACCAAAACATTTCATTACATTTCCCCATGTACTACTGGGTGTAATTTGATACACTTTTCATTTTTTACACTCTAATTGTAGAGTGACAGCTAGACCATTCAATGGGCTATACGCAATGTGATTTTGACATGTAATATGACAATCCGAATGTATGTAATTGAATTGTAATTTATGCTTGATTTTTTTTATTGTAGAATAAATTAAAATTATAATATTGTTTCAACAGTTAAAATGAAATCAGGAAAGTCTGAGCTCGGACCTTTGTTTCAAATATACTGTTTAATAGATTTCCGACTCATTTTCAAAATCTCCCCCAAAATATAAGAGACAAGCTTTTCATCAATCTAAATGGCTTCTTATCTAGCCGTGAGTCTTACCTTAGAGAAAGCAGTTAGTAATTTTGAGTGTTAGTGTAGATTTTTATGAGAAATATACCTTTTCCAATTTATCAATTAAGCATCATGATCTGTGTTGGATTGTTTGCAGTTTTCCACTGCTTTTTTTTTTTCTCCTTCTGTGTTACCAAGTATTTTTTTTTTGTTAGCTACAGTGACTTTGTTATTGGTACGTGCCACTCGCTGGTCAATCCCCGCCAGGCTACTTTGTCTTTGTCCCTGTATGTGTTTGTGCTTCTCTAGTGGAAATGCTGCGGACTCTCCTTTGCAACCATGAGGCTTCTGTAATCTTTTGGGTGGTTTATTTTACTAACTTAATAGCGCAATTTTAATGTTTTATCTTTTGTTTTAATGTGCATGTATTGTATGTTGTTATGCTGGCAAATGAAATGAAATTAGATGATACAAGGAGTGAGACGTCTTACACTACTCAGACCATCGCACATTGTGATTAGGCAAAGAATAGGTGTGGACGGTTATCCACACTTTAACTAATCGCGGTAAGTGCCTGTTTGCTTGGTAAACTACGTCCTTAAAAAAAAACAATATTTTCCATCGCTGCAATCCAACAGCTGCAATAGAAAACAAACCAATTTGGAACAGCTAACAGTGCGCTATTTCGAGCATAAACCTCTTTCTTATAATATAATGTGTATGCAACAGAGTCAGGTGTTCAAGCATTTATATTTTTGTTCTGACAAATAAATCAATAACCATTTGGTACAAAATGTCTATTTTTACTCATTTCCATGAAAAATATTTAATCAAACGTAGTGTTTTGAAGAAAGTATTTTTCATGTTAGACTAGATTACACGAATAACGACAGATTGCAAGGCATCCATATGTTGTGTCATATGTATTGATTTCATGTAGACTAGACATTTAACCTCGTCTTACCTAGCCTTTTTTTGTAACACGGTTTACCAAGGGGAGGGGGGTGGTTATAATTCGTTATAAAGCACCCGATGCTTATGATTTTGATATCAGTGGATAGATATGGTCCTCCTCTTTCCATTGATACCAAAATAAGTACCAACATACCTAGTATGGCGTCACAATGACGTCATCAATTCCGCGAGTCGTCAAAATTGGCATTTTCCACAGAAAATAGGCGAAAATCCAATTTTGCGCTAAAAAACGTAGGAATATCGGATTTTCATGCGGTTTTCAGCTCTAAATGACGTCAATTGGCTAGTTTTACATAAACATGGAGTTTTAGAGCCATACTGTGCATAATATTTTCAAAATGCACCATAAAATATCCTTGGGTGGCAACCACCCCCCTACCCTTCGACTTTGACGGCATACCCTAACCCCGGTGAAGGTGCTACCTTCACATTTTATTCGCTAAAATGGACGGAAAGGATGAGAGAACGATTACCTAGAAGCTACCTACGATTACGATAGCAGGCAAGTTCAAAACAAGTTTGCGATTACCTAGAAGCTTTTTATGAAAAAGCCCATTGGTAAGACTAGGGTTAATATGTTTATTACCTTGTATTTAACTACATATGTGCTCTAATACGAAATTAAACATTACTTTTTAGTACCAAGTAATAATTTCTAGGTTAATCAGTTCATATGCAGATATTTTTTACAGAAAGCTTTACATCAGTGCAAAAATCAGAGGTCTACATTTTTAGGGACACCTGAAATGTGAAATCTCTCATTTAACCTTTAAAGACGAGATCAAAACATGAGATCAAAAGTTTAGCAAAGCAAATGGAATCGTGTCAACTATCCGCAACGAAGGAGAACAACACTTGGCACATATACGTCGTGTCTTTTTGATATGTTGAAAAATTTGACAAACAGTCGTTTTAGATTACACAATTTCAATTTAAAAACGGGCTGTAGGTAGTTTTCGTAGCTGATCTAGCCTAAGAAAAAAAATATATATAAAAACAATATCAGACCATCTAACCGTTCTAGACTGACGCATCGTTTGATCGAGATGGCTTCGCATAAAACTACATCAGAGACAAATATCCACGTGGCTTTTTAGATGCAGACTCTTCCAGTTTTTAATGAATACATAAATGCAGAATTACACATCTGTTTTACTTTCTTTTTTCTCTATTTTTTCACTCAATTTTATGCCCTACTTTTAGAGTTGAACCTTAAAATATGCACTTTTCTCACTCTCTCTTTTACTTGTTTCTCTCTCCTCAGATGCGTGGGTGTATCTCCCCTTTTGTTTCACTCTTTCATATCTTCTTCTCGCTGTTATAGCTAATTTTAAAATAAGAAGTTTTGATATAACTTTTCTTCAATATTGCCCTCCTTTAACTGACATTTTGTTAATTTGCATATTTTTGAAGTAACTTTTGCACAAAAATTATGCGGTCTCAGAGATAATTAGTCAATATTTCTTGGAATGTACAGATTGTAGACTTAAATGGTTAACCGACTTAGTTCCCACCATAAAAGCCAATAATACAAATTTGAAATATTTGCTCAGGTCAGAAACTCCCTTAAGATTATTTTTTATCGTTACTATGCTTGTTAAATCTGCCGTGATATTGTCCTTGATATATCTTATAAGGCCCCTCCCGAAATTGGAGGTTTATTTATAGCATAGAGTTGTTAAATTAGCATCTTAGAGCACCGTGAACGCTTGCTTTTTTCATGGTGCATGGGGACAAAAAGGTATGTGAGCAAAATTTGATATGTCACATCTCCCTGCGCGATAACTCTAGATGACATAATTATCCCTTTGATCAACGACTGAGAATTGAATATCAAAGACAGTTCAATCCAAAGCTTGATTGCAGCTTGGGCATGTGGTCTGAATTCCAAAAGAGCAGAACTACCTTCATATATCATCAATTGATACTCAATTTTATTCTACAGAGCATTGTTGGGTGTCTAATTTTTGCCAAGAGCGCGGGGTTTTGTAAAAAGAAGTGGAAACACTACTCTAATACATAAATGCAGGATGCGAGAAGCTTGATAGCTTCAATCTTGACTTGAATTACTACATCATCAAACAGTTGAGAAGAAGTCCTTAACACTAGAGTTCGGTTTCAATTACGAGGGGTTACGTGCCAGTCAGTGATATGTGGGTTATTGGGAATTATCTGATTGAAAATTGTACGGGTGTTAAATGGCTGGTAAGGTTTAAAGTAAGCGGTCGTATTTCTTTAAAGGTTGTAATAGTTAAAGACAATTGAATATTTTGCTACTATAATTACCTTATCAATGTAATCTACATTTTTGAAAAATGCTAATTAGTAATTAGATGGGAAACCTGTAATGAACACGATCACAAGGGGAAAGTGTATGCTGTACACTACTATCAAGGGCGCAGGTTGCAACTCTTGTTCATTATCAAAAATATGAATGTATTAACACTTAAGTGTATAAGGTCTTGAGCAGTCTCGTTGGTGTATGGGGTACACCCCCCCCCCCCCCCGAAAACCAATTTGTCATTGGAATACTTTAGCAAAACTCTGGTCCAAAAATCGATTTTGGTGTTTCGCACCAAAGTCTGCCGCCGAAAAATGGAAAACCACTTTCCCAAAAGACTTTTTTCCATAAAATATCGGTCATAATAGGAGAACATTAACATTGCTGGAACCAAAAAATTATAAATTTATCCCAGTACGATTTAAGGGGCAAAAGAAGTTTTGAATAGCGCCACCAACATGTTTTTGTGCTAATTAGCATGAAACCGCCATGGCCGATTTGATTTTTCCAACAAAAATATGCGCCACTGACAATTAGGCAATTACATAAAATTTTGGGCCAATATAAGTTAGTGTTAAAACATGGCATGCGAAAAACAAAATGTTAGGTCCACGAGGACCCTTAAGTGTTAAGAATCTGCCTATATTGGACCGGAGGTTAACAATGGTCCATTTTTCAGAGCAGTTTCTATTTTTCTATATTGACCGCATTTTGATTTATTTAACTACGTTCTTTTCAGATCATAATGCCAAAAATTTCAGTCTATATTATATTTCTCAAACCCAGTGTTTCCATGTCCAAAGTCGCGCACAATTTCGGAGGCACGTTATAAAATATGGCTTACAAATATAATTACAGAGGTTCAAAGTATAGTTGAAATATTCGATATGATAAGTTTCTAAAATAAAAGGAAGAGAAGGGAACAAATACACGGAAAATGCATTGCTATACCACGGTACTTTGAAACCGAATATGACATGGAAATATTAACTTGTTCTGAAATATTGCAGTTTTTTATTTCGCTAGCGAAATAGTAAATTTGGAAAACACTTCCAACTTGCAATTGCCAACTTTCCATGAAAAAGTGTCAATTGGCAATATTGAAAGTTATATATTCCGACCTGCTAAAATTGAAAACTTAAATGTAATATAATCCCAAAGTATTTGAGAACGTGTTTCATGGATTAAAAAAACATGTATTGGAAATGCACTCATAGCTCCAAGCACAATTAAGTTTGTCAATTTAGAAAAAAAATCCTAATACAAATTGTTTTCCCAAAAAAACCTCTATTCCCTGGTTTTTAGTTCATTGTCATATAAAGTTTCACACGTATTAAAACGTGTCCCGGGAAAGACATCTTAGTCTACACATCATAGTGAAATACCCTGCCCTGAAATTGCAATTGCAGGAAGTCTGAAAGTTCGATTCAATAAGCTACCTCTTTTTATCATCTAGTGAGGTCCATCTCAGCTCAATTCGAATCCATGCAGCAAGAGGAAATCTATGGGGTGAAATAGAAACGGGGCTAATGGGTGAAGGTCAAGCGATAAATGGGTCAATGCGAGAGCGAAGGGGTAAATTGCGAGCTGCGGGAGTTAGTGGAAATTGGGAAATTAGAGGGCCTACGTGGTATAACATAAGTAACTACGACACTCAACACTGTTACCTTGAATGTTGATTCCCACCATGAATTGAAACTGTGATCGAGTCATCTCACACGCCTTCGGTATATTCTTGCTTTCTGCCCTTTATCTATTATTTGGGAAAACGCGGCAAAATACCGCTGTCTGGAGAATTGTTATCCTCATTGGGTATTCTCGTGCAAATCTGGTGAAATCGCACAGAATCCACGGTTGTAATTAGCTTTCTTAGGCACTGTTGAGCAAAGGCCCTGCTAATGATTGCCAAAGGCGAAAATGATGGCACTAGATACATCACTTAGCTCAAGCTTGGCTTGCACTTGAATGTTCTTTCTCAGGTTTCTTAAGCAGCATTTCTGCGTAATATCACAATGAATATAACCAAGGGCAAGGTAACTAATATCATAAGATATACCCTTTCAGAACAAAGTTCATAATAAGGAAAATAGAATTCCTCGAAGGAAGGTACTTATATTAAAATATAGATATGAAAACACCAGAGGCATTCATTGAACATAAATTTAGATTTTTATAGATGAATGACGGCTGTTTGAGAGTAATTTGATAATAGGAGGATTTTGGGCGACGTGAGGAGAGGGGTAAATGTTCGACCTGAAAGGGGGTCGACAGCCTTGATCCACTCCCGGTCGCCGGTTGTCGTTTGTCGATACCTTTGTATTGACTTGAGCAGCACAGAAATTATGTTTTAAAAACCATGCAGTGTCTCAACAATTGAAATCACGAGAAGTGTAGGGTTGTTGTTTTACAATCGGGGTCCATTTGGCCTGGACTCAAGAATTTGGAAACTACCATGCAGAAATACTAATAATTTCTAGTTCTACCTACAACCGCGAAGAGACTATATATTAGAAATGATCAATACGCTACCAAAATATGTATATATCTATTAGAAATGACCAATACGCTTCCAAAATATGTATACATCTATTAGAAATGATCAATACGCTACCAAAATATGTATTAGAAATGATCAATACGCTACCAAAATATGTATATATCTATTAGAAATGATCAATACGCTACCAAAATATGTATATATGTATTAGAAATGATCAATACGCTACCAAAATATGTATATATCTATTAGAAATGATCAATACGCTACAAAATATGTATATATGTATTAGAAATGATCAATACGGCTACCAAAATATGTATATATGTATCATTTTTGGACCGAATGACAGTCTTATTTGATTTTTGTGATTGTTTGCTGACACCAAGAACATGAAAGCCATTTTTCGGAATTCAAAAGTAATAGTGAACCATCTGCGTTCAAAATCTAAAACCTTACAAAACTGTAATTTGCAATAAAATTGGGTAGTACATTCCGTCGAAAATGTCCTTTTCTACTTCAGCATGGTGATGCATAGTTAAATTTGCCTAGGAATACAGACCCAAAAATAGCATGATTTTTTATTTAAAAACACTCATATATAATCCTACACATACACTTAACTACATACTTAGTCCACACAAACACTCAGTTTCCAGGTATCGCATGTTTGAATGTTTGAATGAGAATGTCTTGTTTCATAATTCAATATCTCAATATTAATATGCGATCAATAAAAATAACACCAGAATCGATAAACAATTGTGTAATTTTAGTAAAAGGTCGTATTTTTAAAGCAAAATCAGCAGAAACAGCGACATTTCTCAATTTTGGTTCGCAGGCAATCCTTTTCATTCAGAATAGAAAATGGGAATTGAATATTTTTTTTTACATCCCCATACAAATTTTCTCGGTGGGTTTCTTATTTTGTTAACAAAATTAAATTGGATCTATATTTTATATTCCAAGAAATTTATTAGCAGTATCGGTATCAGTACTTCAAGCTACATTCAATACTTTGTTTGGCAAAATTAGAGGAAAACCATAGATAACCTTGAAAGCAAGCAGAAGAGCCTTGAAAGTTGCACTCTGTTTTATCGGATGTCAATGAAGCTGATGAAAAAATATGTGTAATGTGGGACACGTGCTGTGGGACACAAAGATCGTGTGTGCACCTGTCGGAACCTTGGCACTCAGGTACGCTAAAGCTGCTTGAATCCAACCTTCTGGTTACAGCGGCATGAACTCGTCTAGTGGTAGATTTATGGTCCAGGTATTGCCAAATCTGGTTTAATCTTTCTTATTACTTTCGAGCAACCACGCATATGATATTAAAGTGGTTGACCATTCTTAGTCACGAATCTATGGTGACATCTACATTCCGCACCTAAGATGACGGAGGAATCACAAAATTACCAACGGTGAGTATCTGCACCCAGTCTAGCTCGTAGATGTTAATCAACTCTGTCTTTGACATTCATAAAAATATGCCTTCAAATGATCAAATCATTTTAAAGTCCTTAAACACAATTATGGTAGATATCTAGATTGTATGAATGCCTAAAAGGCCTGTACCATGTGCAGGTCCCATGGTCCGGAATCGTAAGGGAGACTACATCTCTCGTCCAATCGGAACGCTTTATGCCCCATGCTACATGAACAGTGTTGAGTGGTATTAATCGCTAATGGTCTCATCCCCAGAACCCACAATTTTACCGAAAGTGGTCAAAATTTTGAGATCAGAATAAAGCTATTTTTTTTTCTCATTTACCCTGTGAAATCTTAAGGCTAAAAGATCTTTGGTTTGAATGTTATGAGCGAAAATGTGTCCCATTTTGGTCGAGCAATATTAATTTTACAAAGTACTCTATGGGGATTACAAAATCACTTTTTCATCAAAACTGTTTGAAATATCGGCGCGAAAATGTATATATAGGGTTTTGGGGGAAGGCCATTCTACCAAGATAAAAACTTTATATACCTAAATCAGGTCATCCACTTTAATGTCCATTAACCAACGGATAACCTTGACAAACAGAGAGTACCATTGTTTCGGATAAGCAGCGATCTTTGAGGGTCAATAAACTCGCAGGAGCATTATTGAATGCGGTACAGGTGCAAAGCTGGTGGGTGCATAGTTCACTTTCATCCCGTGTTTCGGATATCTTCCATATCCGAAACACGGGCACCTTCTTTACACTGGATGTATGCATTAATGAATGTCGTTGGATTGTCCCCTCATTTATGACTATAGAGCTATGACATATTACGCAGTGTTAAAATCTCTTTACTTCTCCTCCACCCCTATGATCGGGAGTTTCCGTAACCTGACCCATCTGACACTTTTTTCTGACTCACCTTTCGCGGAATAAATCACATGTTTATTTCGTTAAGGTTTCCGAATTCATAAGTGTGTCAGAGAAAAGTTTGTCAGATGGGTCAGGTTACGGAAACTCCCCCTATGATCCTGTCTCATGTCTCAGGTGTTTTATTATTTTCCATTTCTCTGCCGCGTCATCATCTATCCAATAATCATCTTCTCTTTTCTATTCCAACTTGCTTTACTTTTCATTTGACTGTTCTGTTGGTCATACATTGCTTTTTAATATCCTCAGGCGTTTGTGGGTATCTTCACTCTCACTTTCACGCTTCCCTTGCGTGTTTCGCATTGTTTAGACATGTACGTCTTTTCAACCATCACGATTTTGTTTCCAGTCTCTTTCTATCTTAAAAAAAGTCCATGTCCATAGGCATCTGTTTACAAAGACATTGGTGAGCAACAATAACAACAAAAATGTGTTTGCTATCTTACTTAACATTTACCTATAAAAAAGCCGCTGTTGACATTTGCTTAAATTACTTGGAATAGTCCGGTACGAGGATATATTTCTATCAATGATTCCATTAATTCGTGGTTTGTTGTTTAACATGTCTATTATGAAGGCAATACATGTCCAATAATAGTTAGAAATACATTAAAGCAATGATACAACACTTTAAATACCACACGTGCCCATTTGTCCGATGTAAGACTTTTAGTTTGTGATATTTATAAGGCAAAATCAGACAACATTTTGCTTCAAACATCATTCTTTTAATGCATTCATTATAACATGTGCAGAAAACTATGAGCAACCACAGACGGCTTTTATTGCCAACTATTTCCTCGTTTGCTTTAGCCATGGAGGATGTTGTAAATGTCTGTCGTACGTCCGTCGTATATGTCGTCCATCGTCCGTCCGGGTCCGGATACGTCCGTCAGTGAATACAACACACCCAGCTGGATATGCAAGTATTACGTGATGTATCTTTCTAGTTGAAGACTACCGCCGCCATTAGGATCACTGCCCGCACAAAATGTCTATTACCCGTGCAAAATGTCCAAACTTGCGGCTAGTTTAAGACTACCGCGCGCGCAAATTCCCAAATTTGCAGCTTTATTTGGTACTTCATTACCGCTGTGTGATTTTACTTATCACTATAGTATCGTGTTCGCCTCTTCGGTCTTTTAATAGAAATACCCCAAAATTCCCGCATACACTACACGCACAAGACCCGCGTGTTGATCAAGACCCGCAAATGGTGAAACTTTATTTTTCAGAAGCATTCGGAAGTTATAACAGATTTCCCTTTTCAATATTTATAAAGCTTTGTGTATACCTTGGCAAGTCAAGTAGCTTCCTTGTAGATAACTTACTGCTTTAAAATAATCACAACATACCCTTTTGTTACCGCTGGTAATAATATTTGTTCCAGTTTGTTCTGCTTCATCCTGATTTCGATGTATCACGCCCCTCTGCTATAGCAGGTGCCCTGGGCGGTGTTTTTAAATAAGGATCAAGTTTATTGATTCTGATTCTGTTTTTTATTATTGGGAAAAGCCGTACAGAGTACGTAAAAAGGTGCTTGTATGACCTGTCAGAATTTTACATTTTCTTCCTCATCGTCCTCGCAACACCCAAACCTACATTTCTCTGTCTGTCCGATTTATCCCGTATGTCTGGATACAAAGCTATTTTAGATAAACCAAACTCGCACGAAAACCTTTCGACAATCCTCTAATCTAGATGATTCTCTAGGTGAAAGTGCTGGCTTCTAGAATTGTATTCTATAGTGTAGACTATTTGAAACAGGAATGTTCGTATGGTATTCAATCTTTAGTCTGATGTTAAATCATATAGTTTGTTTATCAACATTTGATTTATTTTTTTACGCCGGGATGCACTAGGATTCATTTTGTATGTTTTACCTGCTTATCTGAGACTAGACGGCTACTGTATAGAATTGGAGTTGTCGCTAACTAAATTTAGAAAAGATAAAATAAACAGGCTTCAAAGTGTGTAAATTGTGCGCTTCTCGGAATAACTCCTAAACTCTCTATAGTTGCTAATACACACACGGTATGGATGTATGTAATTAAAACAAACTTGTCTTTGTTAAAATTACAGATGCAACCACAAGAAACACATAAAAATACAACACAACAACAACAGTCACAGCACAACTAAAACAAAACATACAAATAGTCTAATCGTTAAAGAGAAGCCTTTCACACCAGTGAGAAATATTTAAAAAAGAAAACGCGGAAGATGATTTAAGTGTAATTGTAAAGCGGCGTCTATTTCCTAATCATAAGTAGGGCCAGGGTAGGAGGTGGAACCGAGCGATGAAACGATTTTCCTCACATATGTCGTTAATTGGCTTTCAGAAATGAGTAGGAATGATGGATAATATGAGTAGTCACGTTTAGCCGGGATATTAACTCACCGGGGAATGCAGAATAAAACACCCACAGCAGCTGAATTAGACATAAATTTTCAAGCCGACCGCAGATTTCCCGTACCTATAAATTGACTAATGTATTTTAAAATGATTGTAGGGAAACATTATAGGACACTCGCCAAACGCTGTGTCGTAATAATTGGATGGACAAATCTATAGCGCCATTTTTTTAAATTCTGGGAACGCATTAAATGTGACAAAGTGAAGAGGTCAGCTTAAAGAGGACATAGCATCGATTGTTAAAATGTATTCTGTGCATGACTTTGCATTCTAGGTTAGTGAATTGAATATTTACGAACTGAATTTTGTGTCAATATGCTGGGAAACGGTTGTAGAACAACATATTAAATTTCTCTCATAACTAGTAAAGGGTAAAAGGGTAGAACATGCCAAAAGGGGGTGGGTCAGGGGATCAAATTTGTGAGCGAACCAATTTATTCGTGATCGTCGACATTTTTATCAGGTTATTCTGATATTAAGAAATCAGTTTGCCCTAATGTTTTACAGCTATAAAAGGGAAAAACGGTTCAAGGTCATCCGGGGGAAAATTTAGGATTTGTCTTAATTGGTCCTTCGAAACTAGAGACAAATCATCTGTTTGATTATCTTAGACTACACTTTTGAAAATACACAATGTTGTGTCAGAAGAGGACATGGTTGACAAATGGGGGTAACATTTTGCACAGATTTGTGGCAGAGTACACAACCATACCACAAACAATTTGACATAATTTTCAAAATCGGTTCATACTTCCTTTTCAGCCCAGGGTGATGTTCAACAGTTATCACCTTGCAGCTATTCGACTATTGTCGAACTTTTTAAAGCACACATTTGAAACCAACATCTTCAGCTATATCATGAAGAACGAACACAATCAGGCGATAACCTTCACTTTATACCCTACAGCTGAATGGATCAAGCTTCAGTTGGTTAACACCTGTCGTACTGCATTCAAATTGGTATGCGATCCTTCTTGTAATCCAATTTGAGGGGGTGGCGATGAGGCAATTGTGGCTGATACTGCTGGACTGGTGATCATACAAGTTTACGCCCTTTGACCTATGTAAAATCTATGTAAAGTTCTTCCAATCTGAAGAAATGAAATTGCAACTGGTCTTGTTGACATAAAGGATATGATGTGCACTTCTTTTCAATTGTGACTTTGTGAGATTATGAACAAGCCAAATTTAAAGGTCATTTGATTTCAGTACTCTAAATACAAACTTATTGTCAGTTGATGCCTTTGCCATAAGGCGTGTGTGTGATGCATCTAGTTAAGAAATGTAGAAATATGGTGTCAGCTTGTTCTCTATTTCTGCTCTCAGCTGCTCCCACCGCTGACGAGCGAAAAGGGAAAGCAAGTGCGTTTAACATTTTCTACATAACCGTTATTACAGCGTCTCCACCATCAAGATTCCGCTGTGGCTGCACGTGGAAGCGCGAATACCCACGGTCCTTTGCAAGTGATCTTGAAACAATAGCAATATTGTTAGGCCATTGTCCATACACAGGTATTCAGATCAAATAGTTCGAACAGGGTCGAACATGCACATTTCTGCAAACCAAACATTCACGCTTATTTCAATGACACTGCCAATATAAGAGACATTATGATTGGTTAATTAACCAAGAAGCATGAGGACAAGGTAGGTTTTGGTAGTATGCTTGAACTAGTACCCGCGAGTCAGCTGTCCGGTGGATCGCTGAGCTAGAGCCCCTAGCTCTGTGCATCGTCTTTCCACATTCACAAATTGGACTCTGGGCAAGACCCCATCGGTGCATGCTGTGTTTGAATCAGCCACTGAAGCGGTTGAGATCAGATCCTGGACCAGATTTCACTGGCTCTCGCTGCTTCCATTCATTGCCAGTCCAGTCTGATGTTATCTCCTTGGTTCGTGAATATTGGATCAAACTGTCAGTGTACCTCTCGGATAAAAGGGTGCCTTGACTTTGGAAGAGGTGTACGAGCATCTCTGTGATGGTATCATGAAGGAAGTGGTTTGGATCCAGTGCTCGTCCAGTTAGAATCATGGAGTGTGATTTCCTCCTCAAATCAGCTGGTGGGATTCCTGCAAGAACTTGGAGCTGGTCTACAGGTGTTGATTTGAGGCAGCCACCAAGTGTGTATGTGCACTCCTGCTCCAGACAGGTGCGTAGTATTCTGCGGGGAAAAACCGAAACCAGGGTTGCAGTGCGCATGGTAGTAGCGCTAGCTCCCGAGCCAGTCCCAGTGATGTAACCTTGTTGTGAAGACCTGTCAGATGTTGCCTATAGATTAAAGATCTGTCAAGCTTAACTGGTAAGTTGGAGTTGGCTGGAACGAGAGACGTCTTTGTTGACTATGACGCTCAGCTCTCGTTTCGCGTACTTATTATGTAGATGGAAATCTGCAGACACTGTTTTCCCTTCGCTGAATTTGAAGTGCCAGTTTTCCAGGTATGCTGTCCGTAAGTTTATCTCAGGGAGGGCGTAGATGTAAATATTAAAAAGCAGAGGAGCAAGCCTAGACCCCTGCCCCTGCTAGACTCCATTCTTGAAACGGCGGAGTCTGCTCTGCTGGTCATCGCTGGTCTTCAAGATGAAGCTCTGGTTTGATATCAGGCTCTTAAGATGTAGCGGACCATGCTTCTATATGGAATCAGTCGAAAGAGTTTAACGGTTGAGTGCCACACGGTGTCACGGGTAGGCAGCCGTGAGATTCACGAAAACAGCCCCTGCCTTCTTCTATTTCTCGAAAGAGTCATAGATGTCATTAGAGTCATGTCATTAGATGTCCTAGAGTGATATTGTTGCCAGCAATGAATGGCATGGGGTCCATGAGCCTGCATTTAGGAGTTTTAGGACCAAAACCATTTCTTCTGGTGTGACAGGGCCGGATTGGTCCACATTCTGGCCGTTTGACTTCTAGAGCTTGGCAGCTTCCGTAGCTACGCATCTTGAGAAAGCATGGTACGGGTTTTTCTGGATCAACTGTGATGCAATTGCATTGGTCCTAAACCGGGCAGTTGTCCGAGAATAATGTAGATCTGTCAATGAGTTTGTTTTGGACCGTGTACCAAGCTTTGCAACTGAAGTTGGTGGAGTCAATTGACTCAACCATTTACCCAAGCGTTCCTGACGCTTCTAATCAAGGCGTGTCAGCATACTAGAGGGAGTTGATTGTAATTCCTCGTCTGCTTCAGCTTCCGTGTGGTTAAAGCCTGACATTCATCGTTCCAGCATGTAACTCATGTAGGATACGCGTGGGATTGACTGTTTACTCGCGTTGATGAGTAGGTTGCAATAGGCATTGTAAGACACATTCAGATCCCCACTGTTTGTGTACGGAATGCTTGGAGCCCCTTTATTTGTCTATTGTTCGAACCTCACCCAATCAGGTTAACGAAAATTCCAGTGCTTCCCTGTCGCTCTTATTTTAACTTAAGACCATTAGGTTTTGCATTTCCTTTCTCTTCCCCTTTGTTTCTCTCTCTATTATTGTTTTTCGAGAAGAAAATACAACAAACACAACATTAAATAAATATACAATTTAACTGCCCTCGTTATAATAAGCTATTATTATATTGTGGTTGTGAGAAAAATTAGCATAAAAGCATGACCACAACCCTTAACGCTACCTGAGGTGCCAAGGAACCCTAGTTGAATTTATTGCAGTGTGCGGTAAAGTCCTTCAGAATGTTATACAGTGTGTCCTGAGTACACAAACTAGATATCAACTTTCGGACTTATTTGCATGAAGACCGTTTCCAAAAACGTCCATCAGAGCGAGAGTGAAGAGCAATGGTTTTATTGTAATAATCGCAGTCTTAGTGTCCTTATATAGTTAGAGTAGGCATCATCACACATACACATACACACACCACACACACACACACTGCACTATGTTTAAATACGTATCCGGCACAGTACGTGCGCAAAAAACAAAGGGTTACAGGACTATCTTTGGTCCGGCGGATTAATATCGACTAAATACTCTCCTCATCCAATTATTATATTAAAAATATACGTTTGCGTCAAGCAGTTGCAAAGAATAAAACACGTGGCAATTTGTGCAAGCTTGTTTCAATAAGGCCATATATGGTAGTTTTCACTAATGGTACCGTTTCCCTTAGCAAAAAGTCAAAGACCGCACACCATCTGTAGTCTATGAGCACGAATATGGTTTTTTTCAATATAAAATGCTATCGCCCTTAAAAACTACCTCAATATTGGAGGACTTTGTTATTACTTTCCACCGTAATGTGGGAAAATATTTGCTTTTGTTTGTTTGTCTTCCTTCCTCATGTCGCCTGTCTTTTCGTCACAACCATATTTAAGTTGAAATAGTCATTTTATGTATTTTTACTTGCACGTGGATTTACCAATGACAGTATGATAATCAATGTACAGGGTGAGTCAAAAAAAAATTGAATGCTTTAATTTTATATAAAATTTGAATTTTTAAATAACATATCTCTAACATATGTAGTATCATCTGAAAGTCCCTTTTTCATGATCTTCAATTTGATTCAAAGATAATTCCAATCGGATAAGTATAGTGAGGACATTTGTTTATGTTATGGCGCCCCCTGTTGATGAAAGAGAAACTGGCAGGCAAAAGCACCTTACTTTGCATGGGGGAATTCCGTTTTTTGCTGTACTTTTGTTTCGAATTAAATAATACTAACTTTCTTATCAGCATAATAAGGCTAATGCTCCATCTGCCAATTTTGTGACCAATTTAGATCAGAAAGATTCTGCAAGTAATTTATAACCATATTTTATGTGGTCAGTCACAGAAACTACTGTAATATTTGGCCTGCCAGAAAACAACAGAGGCTTCCGAATGGCCAAAGTGACGTCATAGTTTCACATCATCTATGGCCCGATCTACTAGTCTTTTTGAGTCAAGTAGTCAGTTTTTTTACCCTATCCACGGTTCCATTTGAATCACGGCGGACAACTAAGGAAATGACTCCCAAAATGATGATAAGGTTTCTATTTTATAATTCAAATAAAGTGATATCTGGAGGGTGAAAAGCCCGGTGGGATAATGGTACGTTTTATTGAAACACTTTTTCAAGATGGGGCCCCGGGGGGGGGGCACTTGTAATTCAAAGGTGGATAATGATGCGTGAACAGGACTTCCACAATGCACCCTAAACAAATTTCCACCGACAAAATTAATACCCTTAACAAGTATGTTTGTCTGATTTTGCTACCTAAAGAAGTATGTTTGTAAGTTTGCTTCCTGGACACAAAAGTCAATGCATTTGTGTCAGTAATATACCTTAGTATCTTGCTTTGATTTACAATATTTGATCTCTGTTATTTAGTATTCCACGTAACATCACAATTTCAGGTTTTAGTGAAAACCTACCCTTTTTTTCTCATTGTTCTGTTTTTGACACCCTAATCAATGTACGCGCGGTACATCGCCTTTTTACGCGTTTTCCTTTGTTTACGCAATCATTATCCACCTTTGAATACAGTGGCCCCCCGGGGATGTGGCATATTTTGATCTACAAATATGACAATAGCTTTAAACATCAAAAGGCTGTCACCGATGTATGTTCCTTAATATGGAACGATTGCTTGATTCATGAGAACTCCTCCGAAACTGAAACATGTATCAGTTAATTTATACCTCAAATGCCTTTTTATGAGTATGAGGACGTTAAAAAAAACAAGAAAAAAAAAAAGAAAGGGCATCGATGGTCAATTTTGACTGAATTTTTTGGTGTTAAATGGCGTCACATTTATTCTGCAGTCAATAATAGACCGTTTTCCTTCTGCGCACTGATTTGGCTACGCTGAAGCCGTTTCATTTTAAGTTGACTCCGTGGACAGAGCGCAAAACAACTAGTTGATAAAACGACTGTAGCTCGGTCTATACCTAACCAATGCAATGACCTTTGGCAGCAAATTAAAGATAATGAGCTAAGTTTTCAGATGATACCACATATGTTAGATAATGTGACGTAAAATTTAAATGGCGGACAAAGTCAGGGTCAAGTGGTTTTTTTTTTTACTCACCTGAGTATGAGACTAGGCATTGTAATGTTTCATGTACGATATTCAAATAGATATTTGGCATAGCACAATTTGCTATGTAGAGTAATTGGTAAAAGAAACACCGTACCAGCTGTAATAGTCCTTTAAAGTATTTACCCAATATGTAAATTGAGCAGCAGGGAATGTCTCAACAAATAGCTGGAGCTTTTTGGTGATTTAAGATACGTAATATTCTGCTGGCAACAGCCTTTTGGAGTAGCGCCCCCGTGCATTAGTCAAAACAAAGTTTGGTGGTTCCAGTTGATTTGATGAAAATGCATAAGAGACTAATTTTAATATGTAAGTTATCCAAAATCGAGCTTTTTTGTTTTATAAATTAATAATTTGACAGTCAAATATGCAGCTTTTGACTTGCCATATGGCCAATTTGAGCCATTTTGGGGAAAATCTTTGACAATGATGAGCGCGGAGTGACTTGCCTCAAATTTGCTATCCAAATGCTATTTAAGTTGAGAAAACATATCAGTCTACCATGTCAATCTTGAAAATACAACAATTTGTTAATTATCTATTACATTATCAGACATTTTAAATCAGTTTTTCCAGATACGATGCGATTTGGACAAATAACTTTTGCAGTAATTACATGTAAAGTGAACAGCACGAGATAATCCTATAAACCTAGTTGAAGAAAGTGTTCTAAAGATAAACATGTCAGCGTATCACAACCCACACGAGTATCTTGTCACCAAACAGCAAGACATTGTTTTCTTTACCTCTAATCCACAGCACATTCACAGAGACTTTACCACTTCCATTATTTTTATTGGATCGCTACAATGATTGACCAGCCATACAGAGTTATCAAATAATTAATAAGGCTGCAAATGGTGCACATTCATTTTAGCGTGTCACGACACGACAGCATTGAAACCTTTACGAAAAAATCGATGACACGTAATTCAAAATGTTAAAGAATGTTACACGAAAACGGCATCTTTTTGTATGATTTTATGACGTTTCCGCTTTGATGTTACTGATCGCTAATAGAGTGATACGATCGACACCGATACATTTTTGATATTGACAGATGTACATTGTAAATAGGGTATAATCAATTCGTCTCAAACCACGTCTTATCTCGTCTGATGAAAGTTTGATGCAATTAGTATATTTACCGATTGAGATCTAGACACGCTAAAGCATTGTGTCTGGATATCGCATAATTTTTATCGCTATTTTGGAAAACGTCCCTGTCGATCACTAGACTTGAGCAAGTCGTTGGGGCGCTTGTGTTCGTAATACGTAATCCGGCAATGTATTATTGTATTTATTTTAAAACAAACCACAGAATCAGAATATTTGCTGCAGGTTGCAGCCAACACCCTCAAGTCGCAGATACTAAAAATACTGAATAAGTAGGCCTATCTCTTATCTTGAACACAAAGTTGACCATGGCCCTAAAATAAGGACATTACTCCCTCAGTATTGTCTTCCACCACCATCACCATAGCTGCCACAGTCACATATCATGCTTTATAGGCTAAATAATTAGGCTATGCTGTTCGCCACCAACTAGAAGAAAAATGAAGGCACATAGAACCAAGCTACTGGGAAACAAGATGTGTGAAACCAGCTAACTTAATGAATTGGTGACTGGAGGAGATCCAATTAATCTATTACTGAAGTCCCCAAGTGGGCTATTAGAATAATAAGTGGACCAATTTGATTTGGCTATTAACCGTTTTACCTACAAGTGACCACTGATAATGTACTAGTGTATAAGACACACCATTGAAACTAAAGTCATTTTATTTTACTGAAGTCTCAGCATAGTAAAAGAGCAAAGGGCTACATTATTTTGACTCCAGAGCCCACCAGCCTTGGACAAGGCTAATCGATCACGAAGGAGCGTTTGAGGCATGCACATGTACGTTTGCTTACAGGGTGAGTAAAAAACAGGACCATAATTGTGTCCGCCATTTTGAAAATTTAAGTAATATATATCTAACGTATGTGGTATGACGCCTTTTTTAATTTTAGGTAATATAATATCAAAATATGTCGTCGCCCGCATCACATACTGTCGTATTTCACATTTTTGTGGTTTTTGCGATATTCCGCCTACTTACTTAGTTCATTGAGTTCTTGCCATCCACAAAGTTTCAAAATGTGAGGATGCCTAATTAATTAGATTATAATTACTGACTTTTGACATTTTCCTCAAAATCATCATATCCGTGTTTCACATACTGTCGTATTTTAAAATCACCATTCATTTACACGTGTTTAATATAGCGTTGTATTTTGCCGATCCCAAAATAAATGATTTCACATACAGATCTATTTTGACGTATTTCCATCGTTATTTCGTAAACAAGCTTTTCACATAGTGATCTATTTTACTTACATTGAAAAACAACGGTGTAATATGCGTCGTATTTTGCAATATACGTTATTTGTGATTTCACATACAGACTTATAACTTTGTAGCCTAATTAAGATAATGTAATTTGCAGTTTTAAGTTGGATTTATGATTTATATTGGACTTTAAAATGTTTTCTTCAAAACAGTAAAGTCTAGATGTTTCTTTTATGCTTCGTTTTACCGTATAGACATGGAATGTCGCGATAGATTTTGAATTGCGATTTTGAATCGCGATTTTCTCGGAAAACGTGTTTTGTAAAATACGACAGTATGTGATGTGGGCGACGATGTGGTATCATCGGAAAGATTATTTCATTATGTTTAATTTGCTACAGTCTTTGAATCAAGAAGTCGGATTTCCCCTATACATGGATCCTCATTTGAATACACGGTGTTAAACTATAATAAGCAAATGACTCCCGAAAATGATGATAAGGATATGTCTATGTTTTTGTCAAATTAAGTGGTATCTTAATGGTGTAAAGCCGTGGCCAATGATAATGACACGATTTATTCGAAACTTTTTTAAGATGTGGCATATTTTGGTCTCGAAGACATAACTTCAACCTCAAAAGGTTGTTACCGATGTCTATATGTTTCTTTATATGCACAGAAAACTTTTCTGGGTAAAATGACACATCAAGTGGGTAATTTTGTCCGTGAGGCGACCCACTTAGTATGCGAGTCCAATGACACAAATACAGTGAGTCAACTGACATGTTTGGCTGTTTAGATGAGTAATGCGACACTCTTGATGTACAAAATGAGTTAAATGACTTACCCAGGTGAGTCATTTGATCCACGTAAATGAGTAATAGGTAGGTCACCTCACGGACAAAATGTGACCCACAAAAGTTTTCTGTGTGATATGATTCATTTAATTCCTCCAGAAACTGATACATGTATGAATTATTTTATTTTTCAAATGTTTATGAGTGATGAGGGCGTGGAAAGGTTAAGAGGACATCGATGGTGAGTTATTTATTCTGCAATCGGAACAAGAATGAAAAATTTAAATAAAGCAAAAGATATTTCTAAGTTTTTAAAAAATTAATTTTGCCAGCGCCCGGGTGGAACAAGAGGGTAAAAAGTAATATGAAATTTAGATTTTCAGAAATTATAAGGAAACCGTTGCTTATCAATGCCACAGCGGAACAGTGGAAAATGATATAGTAAAGTAACTTATATGCAATATATTAAAACATAGCTAGTCTGCGCCACAGCGAAACAGTGGAAATTGAAATCCAATGACATCGGGCCGCAACAGCTGGATAAAAAGGTAAGTAAAATAAAACAGACAACATTTCTAAGTGGTAAAAAAATGGTATGCCACTAGCGCCACAGCGGAACAGCCTACTTAGAGAGTAAAAAATCTCTTATATGAAATTTAGATATTGTGAAATGATAAGGAAATCATCAGCGCCGCAGCGGAACAGAGGAACAGGATATGGGAAAAGTAACTGATATGAAGTATAAGATGCAATAATCTATTCAAATAAAAAGATACATTGCTTAGCAGCTTAGCAGCGTCTCAGCGGAACACAAGTGGACAGGTAACTAATATGAAAATATGGTTTACTAGCCCCACAGCAGAGCAGCAGAACAGGGGGGAAAGTAATTGATATGAAAATAGGGTTTGCCGACGCCAGAGCGGAACAGCAAAACAGAGGGTGGTAAAAGTAACTTATATGAAAATATGGTTTGCCGGCGCCACAGGAGAACAGCAAAACAAGGTATGGTAAAAGTAACTTATATGAAAATATGGTTTGCCGGCGCCACAGGAGAACAGCAAAACAAGGTATGGTAAAAGTAACTTATATGAAAATATGGTTTGCCGGCGCCACAGCAGAACAGACTATTGTAAAAGTAACAATGAAACAGCGGAACAAGAATGTAAAAAAACTAACTATGAAATTTAGATATTCTGAAATTATACAGGAGGAAACAAAAGATCGGTGTCACGCGGAACAGTGGAACAGATGAACAGTGGAAAGAAAGGATGAAATAAACTAATATTTTGTAAAAAGGTCTTGTAAGCGGAAAACGGTGGAGCAAGAGCGAAAAGGTTAATTAAACATAAAGCCAGAAGATTGTCTCGTTGTTAAAAAATTGATTCGCCGACGCCACAATGGAAAAACAGAAAAAACAGTGGAACAGTGGAACAAAAGGGTTGAAGGAAAAAGAAACTAATATGAAGCGCAAATTAAGGTGTAAGAGAAAACCTTGTTTTCCAGCACCACAGTGACCACGAAGGCATTTATCGGTAGATAAGCACGAGAGGTTCGGAACGTGCTTGGTTTATTTGCTGGAATTCACAATTCATCAGTATATTGCACTCTATTTGCACTCTATCCGTAAATTTAAGACAAATCAGGAGAACTCCAAACTCAATTTGTTGAACCTACATAGTTATTACTCGAAAGCTCGAGAGCCAAGTTTTGGGCGAGTTAAAAAGTGGGCAGGGTTATGAGATGGCGAGTTAAAATGGCGAGTACCCCCCACGGTCAGACTGGAAACTGCAAAAGAAGTCCGATGGCGATTTACGGAAACCACCATTAGTCCTGTGGCGAGTACGGAACACACCATGAAGTCCTGTGGCGAGAGTTACAGAAACACATATGACATCGTGGCGAGTTACGGAAACAAGTCGTGCTGGCGAGTTACGGAATACCATCTAGTCACGGAGGCGAGTTAACGGAAACACCATTAGGTCCTGGGCGAGTTACGGAAAAAACACCATCAAGTCCCTGCCTGGCGAGTTACGGAAACCCCAGTTGGTCCTGCTGGCGGAGTTCCGGACAACACCATCTAGCGTGAGGTGACGATTACGGAAACATAATGAAGTGCTGTTGGCGAGTTACGGAACACCAGCTAGTTCGGATTTGTCAAAACTACATTTTTTTTTGGGGGGGGGGTAACTCGCCATTATAACTCGCCACCTTTAAATCGCCACACGGATTCCAGTAAATTTTTGTACTCGCCACACGAACTTCCTTGAAAATTGAACTCACCACACGGACTTCTTTGAATTATTTAATTCGCCACAAGGACTTCTTTGAAAAGTGGTAACTCTCCACACGGACTTCCTTGAAAAATGTGAACTCGCTTCCCTGAAACTTCGTGGGAACTCGCCATTTTAACTCGCCTACTTGAAACTCGCCACAAGGAATTTCCTTGAACAAAGTGTAAAACTTCGTTGGGGGGGGGGGAAACTCGCCAATGTAACTCGCCACTCTCCAACTCGCCCATTTTTTAACTCGCCAGTTCCTGTTTCCGCCGAAAGCTCGACGAAAATATGGGAATCTTTATAGGTTGCCAAGGGGTATTCCGATTTGCTGGTATAATGACATATGGATTGAATCCTACGGAACTCATGCATGGAGTTCCGAATCTTCAGAGGAGTCAGAAGCATTCATCTTTGCTGGTATTATAATAATAGGACTATGAATGATCTCGCGTACATCGGTGCGTGAAGCGCGATTCTTTTCTTTTAATTTATTCTTTATTTTAATTGGTGTACCATTTTTCTGTGCACCAAAAATGAAGTGGTAAGAAAATCTTGTGTATGTTTTTATATATCAACGATTTAAAAAAAACTTTATCACAATAGCTCTTAGATATTGTTAGATCGTAGTTGGGATAGTTAGAGCATAAAAAATCAGTCCCAAGTTCACATGCGTGCCCTCCTGGATATAGTGCCAAAGAACCCTTGTTTAATTACTTCCATCGGCCGTTAAAGTCCTTCAGAATGTTATATAGTTGTATCCTGCGTACATAGTCCTGGCTATCGAGTAAAACTGTACCTAGGTATTAAACTTGGTTGTGACCCGCATGAGTCCATGCAAGAAGAAAGGAGGGATTCATGGTGTTTCTTAACTCGCCACTCGTTACTTTTGTAACTTTGTTGTTACTAGACGAAAAATTACCCGACATCCTATTTGTTCTTACCCGGTGGTTTATGGTAAGGCCTACATGCGCTACATAAATAGGTGCATTTATAGCACAATCCACTGATTCCAACTCCAATTTGCTGCTTTTATCTTGCCACAACATCATATTACTTGTATCTTTTACAAAAATCACAGTATTTTGTGGTGAATGGTATATTATTCGGAATAGCTTAAAGAGACATGAGGAGATTTCCAGAAAAAGAAAGCGCCCCTTTTTTCTCGAACCCCGGTTTTTTTACATTTAGAATGCTATCAATGTAATTATATCACACCTGATGGGAATAAGCCGAATACATCAATCTTTATGGTATAAGCATGATGATTAGTACTTTCTGTCGTTCACGCCAGAAAGTCAAAGCATTGTTTTTCTATGAGGAACGATTACGATATCAGGCAAGTCAAAACAAGGTTTTGCGGTGTCTTTTGCACCTGTTTGTCCAATAACCGTCGAAACCGTCTCGGTAGGTGGTCTACAACCGATCCGTGAAATTTGAGAGAAATTCGTATTATCCGAAAAAAAATATCATCTCCTGTCACTTTAACACAAGTACCTACACGCAATTTTCTTCATGGTAGTTACCACACTGCAGCGACCACCGAGTGGACATGGATTACCTCCCACTAGAGGTACCCTGTACACTTGCCGGCCAGACTTCCCGTGTTTTTTTTTTTTGGCCGCAATACACGGATAGTGGAACACAGCGGCTGTTCCTCCTCCTCCCCCGTCGTTTGATTAGCTTACGTTGTTACAACCCGGGTTACATATACACCGGCTCAGCACGCGCGCGGTATTTCTCATGGCCATTTTGTTTTTAGATATTTTTGGCTTATATTGCATTTGTTTTATTACAGTGCGGGGAATGTGGAAGTTTTATTTTTTTATGATGCCCGATTTGAATTTCGTAATGTTTGCCAAAAAAATGTTCAAAAAATTGCTAACAAGAACCATTTCATGAATTTTCAATATCCACTCTCGATATGGCGTCGTGATAACCGCGGAGTAGCTACAGGGTAGCTGGCGTGTCTTACTCCGGTAACTGTCTACACAACATCCACCTTCTCTCCACTAGTGGGCAACTACACAGGTTGCCATTGGTGTTGGTACAGCAGAGTAGCCACTCACTGTATACCTAATAACTGTGTACTTTGTAAAGCCCTATCTTGCAAGCTACTGCCTCACAATTAGCCAGTGTGTACTGTGGTGCGGTAGCTGCCGCGGTAGACATGGTGTAACTGCCGTATAGGCTTCCACGCGAGTAAGAAAAAGGGTTCGTGTATCTAAAATCATCGCAACAAATATTAAGAATCAAAAGCAAAGTAGTCTCGAAAATATTGTTTCATTAGTACTTGGTCTAAAAGAGGTAACATAGGAATCATCAACCCCAAGAGATCCTGTTTTGAACGGGGTTGTGAATCACTAAAAATGTTTTTTTTACAAAGCGAAAACCACTCAACTTCAACACCAACAACAAATCATGAATCAACAAGGGTACTACTCACAAAACAACTCCCACACCACCTCACGCGCACTACAAAACCCTCGCGTATACCCAACAACTAATCAAACCAAACCTGTACCTAAATAAACTGCACTGACCAGGAATGAATGAAGACTACTCTAGTGATCGTCAGATTTTCCTATAGATAGGGATAACCACTAGTCCCAAAGCATGTCATTAATATATTGATGCATCACAATTTCTAAGGTAAAGCTCATTTAGAACAACCGCGATCATGGAGTTATTCAGAATCTAATACCGCGATTCACTTCTGTCCAGTCTTGGAACCTTAGACCACAATCCTGTCTTCGTAACCATGGCCTGTCTGAAGAGACATACTTTACAAGAAGTTATGGCAGTACAGAAGTAGCTATTTGGGACATAAGAATTATTTGTCATCCACTAAAGGTGTTCGAATATAGCATGTAGCACGGCACGCTACCAACACCTTTTTCAATAATTGAAGGGTTCTGGTGGGGGCGCTGCCCGGCATTTCCTCTGACTGCACCATTATCTGGTGAACATACGTCCTAGCATTCTACAACAGTCCTGTTTTACGAGAGCGTCCAACTATTTTTAGTGATTTTCATGCTCTTTTTGTTGAATTAGGCTGCTTTAAAATAGGAATAGTTATTAGAGCAGCCTTTAATTGCACACTTTGTAGGTGTAATTTTTTTGGCACGCATCCTACATACTCATTTTATTGCAAGAAATGGGATAAATCACAATTTCTCTCCAAAGCCAAATTGTAATTTTGTATTCAAATTGCAACGCTTACAAATAGCATACCATAAAATATATCCTTTTCAAATCGGTTCCTTTAAGCTCGCAATCAAACATTTTCTGCTTAATTTGAGTTTGCCATTTGCATACATGACCGACTGTTCAGTGAAAGATCCTCTAGTTTTATATTCAGTAATATAACCAGCAACTCTCTTTTTTGGAAATTTTAAAAAACCTAAATTACACTCCCTATAATATCATCTCCTGAGATTTTAAGTTGAATGACGTCGCGCCACGCGTACGTCATTTTTCATATTCTATATATCCTTAGAGGGTGGGCCGAAATGATGCATGATTCTAAGCAAATCTATGACGATGCGAAACTCACTTTTTTTCAATAATTCTGTAACAACATAAAAAACAAGCGATTGGAGACATTGAGATTTGTTACAGATTTAACCATAGTTATACCGACCCATCGAAGTAAATGACTTTTGTTGATTTTTGGTTTCAATGCTGCGGATAAATTTAAGTACCATGTTCAATATCTGTAGTAACCACTGGATTTCAGTGGGGAAAATAACCTTTTTCATTCAAGCCTTTATTAGCCACTCTAAATGTTGTCATACTCATGTAGCCCTAACGGTAATGATTTCTTTGCACACAGACGATATCGTCGGTCTTAAAAGAGAACCGTTATCTAGATAACTCACACAATATATGCTATAAAAAACCAATATTGAACACATATGGAGTGGTTGTTCATGTGAAACGGAATTACTAACCATAAAACGAATTAAAAGCATTTTGTCTGACCATCCGCGCTATTTGAAATTTCCGCTAGTATATGGGAGATGTTCTTTGTGTTTTCGATACTGACGCACAGTAGCGTCATAATCTTCACACATGATGCTTTTCATAATGTGTATTTCCTTGGCATGTATGAACCTAAACGTGCCGGTCTATAACATAACACGTTATACACCTAGCGCGAGTTTAAACAGCACAAGGTCAGACTAGATGGTTTTAATTCATTGTTAGGGTTTATCATAATTCCTTGTTCATGAAACCACTCGATAGTGGTCATAATTTTTTATAGTGTATATTGTTTAATATTAGTCGTTGTACGGGTTCTCCTTTAAGGTACCGTATATTCTAAGCTAACAATAAATAATAATGTATCATTGATAATGACGCTAATACAACGTTAGGGGAAATATTTTCCCATATTCATAAGGCATATGAGTTCTAAACACGGCTCCCTGTACCAAATCCTATTACACACAACTCGCCTAAAATGGCATATAGTATATGTTTTTGTTATACGAACGGAATAAGCTGTAATTAATATAACCAGGTTAGACCTGAGGAGGCGAGCACTTAACACCAAATCACTCCACTTCATAGAGATAGAATAATTAAATAAATGGCTAGAGAACCGACGGCCATCGTGCTGATCGGTTGGGAATCCCGCCTCTCTTCAGGCGCCACGACCTTGCCGTGTGAATCGACGAGCTCACTGGCGGAAAAAAAAAAAAAAAAAAAAAAAAAAAAAAAAAAAAAAACCCCGGTAGCTTCAGGTAAATGTTTACCGCCCAAGCCCATCACTACCTAAACAACACCCAGCATGGAAAATTAACTTTCTCGTTGATTTCGCCAGGCAACCCTCAGTTATAAATGATCCTTATACATCGTCCGCACGTATTTTGTTCATAAAGTTTACAGTCCGTCTAAGATCAGCTACGATTTTTGTTTTTTTTTTTTAATTTTATTATTTTTTTGTGAATGGTTCACTATACATTGTGAAACTCTGTTTTGACACAGAAAATTTGTTGCTGGATTACGATTGTTCATTTGTTGCTTGGATTACGATTGTTCATTTGTTTCTTGGATTACGATTTGGTTTATTTGTTGCTTGTTTACTATTTTTCATTCAGTCCATCACGCATGTGTTTGTGAGTAAGACTCGATTAGCGCTCACTTATAAATAGGAACGTTACATCGTTGTTAGAGCATCATCATCATCATCGATCGTCGTCGTCGTCGTCGTCATCATCATCACCAGTGCATCGCGTGTGGTAAACTAATCGTAATGTTGTCTTTTATAAAGTAGGCTATACATTGATTCGGTGAAATTGCTGGATCTCTATTAATTTGTTATCTCAAAATCAATGACTTGCATTTACTTCGTAGAGATTACGACACTTACACTAATTTGAAATGTGTTTATTTTAACATCCTCATTAGCAGGAGAAAAATACCATAAGGGGTAACGTGTTTTCCATGTAAGAACCTAATGGTCTCAGACGGTATTACGTTTGATGTACTTTATTATTGCATAAACATGACTTGGTGTAACAAATGTCTAGTAAGAAGCGGTTCTAGAACTGTCGTATTATCTCTATATGGTGCACTATGCCGTTCAACGAAGCCCCTTACCATTTTGCATTGTGGTGACCTTATTAACTAATTTTTAATTTCCTCCAAAAGGGGCAGAGGTTGTATTGTTTAAATTTTGACATCATTTGGGTGTGTTGTTTGTTCAAGTCTGACTCAGAGATTTCGACATAATATTTTTGTGTAATGATGAAAAATAATCAACTAGAACTAAAGATTGTAACCTAAAATGCCACAATTCCGAAATTTGAGATGAATCGGATTTTTCGTTTTGATGCAGTAAACTTTATTGTAGTATTCTGTGTATAACAAACAATAGGATACTTGTATAACAAAAATTTGGATCCGTAATTTATAACAAGTTGTGATTTTCTATATGAAGGAAATTTTGAATTAAGCTTAGCAATTTCACACAGTGATGAGTAGATGGACACATTAAATGTACCATGCAAAAAACACATTTTTTGGAAATTGAGGGCGCCCTCCTCAGGAAATCCTCTGAGTCGTCCCTTTAAGGCCTTGCCAGATACGTAGTGATCATAGATGTTTTTGGACAGGGCAATTTTAAGGAGTTTGCTAGCAATCAAGCATAATGGGTAGTTTTGAATGGTGAGGTCGTTCCTTACAAGCCAAGTCATCCATCACCCCTCAATTGTAATTCTATGAGCACGAATATGGTTTCAAGATAAACAGGTTATCGCCGTCAAAAGCCACCTTAATTTCAGCAGGCTGTTGCGGCCAAGCCTCATTCATTTCGCAACTCACCAAAAATGTCAAATGAAATTACAGCAATACGAAGTGGCAAACCACAAACCAATTTGGTGTTTTGATGTGGGTCGTCAAGTGTGTTCCCATGCCCACATACGACCTTCGTCCTCGTTCTTTATCATACAAAAAAATTCAGAAATACCTTCCATGTAGTTGATCTTCAACTGCCAACGGTTTTGGAACTAAGAAAATATGCCTTGACAACATATAAAAAAATTCAGAATTTTTCGTGGAAGATTTCGCTTTTTCGTGTTAAAAACCAATGGCGACGTCTGGAAATTGGGAGTCTTGCCGCCCTCCCCTGCTTAATTTATTAATTATTAAGTTTCCCCAGACGGTGCAAAAATAGGCTCCTTGAAGAATTGCCAAATGTACTGTATGTACCTATGATAGTAGATAGTCTTATCGATATACATATGAGGCTAGGTATCGTGGGTCACATGGAATACGCAAAATTGAAGTTTGCATAAAATATTGCAATGTGGCAATCATTTGTAAAACAAACACCTCTCTCTCTCTCTCTATACAGCATGAACTCATCTGGGTCCCATATCGATAAACAATCAGGTATTAAACGTAGCGGGTGCAGATATATAACTTGACAAATTGAGACAAAAAAAAACATGCAAATCTCCCATTTTTTCTTCTCCATAATATGAACGGTTCTCAGGACGGTCGGCTCTAATTAAAAAAATATGATTGAAGATTTACATTTGGGATAGGTCATTCATTCACATTCAATTAATTCTAGATAAAATTAGTGTAGATTTGGCTCTTTATCGTACGAATAAAGTTGATGTAAGTTACCTTTTGTATACGTTAATCCACAATTAAATTTTTTCTGTGCTTATAACCAATTGTTATAACCAAAGTATTCATGGCAACTAAATGATTATTTTTTGGGGAAAAAAAAAAAAAAAATAATAACAATATCTATAGGTATTGATTTTCTCTTTCTACCGATACAAATCACATCGTCATCATAGTAAAAGCCTTCAAGAATCTAAAATTATTTATGACATAGGTCGATGTTCCTTTTTAAGAGACATAGACTCATTTCCGACAAAATAAAAAATTCCTTCAATTTGCTTACAAATATAGATTGGCAACCGATACTGGTTTATTCACAATGGTACCACAACATAACCATAAAATACACCCCAAAGTCACACAAAAAACACCGTCATCGTTAGCTACTTGCGTACTTTAAAGTGACAGGAGGAGATTTTTTTGAGGATCCCCGAATTTCTCGCAATTGCACTGGATTGTAGACCACCTACCAGAAAGTATTGCACCCATTTAATTTTTTATCCTTACACGCGGCCTACTTAGTGGTTGTATAACCTACAGCTTAACAAATAATGTTGGTTAGTAATTAAATGTAAAGTGAACAGCACCAGGTAATCCTATAAACCAATTTGAAGAATATTTTCTAAATATAAACATGTCAGCATATATTCACAACCCACACGAGTTCTTGTCATCAAACAGCAAGACACTGTTTTCTTTACCTCTAATAATCACAGGCACCAATTCACAGAGACTTTTACCACTTCCATTATTTAGATTGGATCGCTACAATGATTGACCGGCCATACAAATTTATCAATATTTAATAAGGTTGCAAATGTTGCAAGCTGACAGGATAAGTACTATAACCTTAACAAAAAAGTTCGATGATACGTACTTTAAAATGTCACAGTCAATGAATTTTTATTTTTTTCACGACAACAGCGTCTTTACAACATGATTTTAAGTTTTTGATTTGTTGTTACTGATCTCTAATCTGATTGTAAAGATTAACACCGATACATTTTGATATTGTCCGACGTACAATGTAACTAGGGTTTAATCAATTCCTCCTATCCGCGTCTCATCTTGTCTGATGAAAGTTTGATGTAATTAGTGTATTTACAATTGAGACCTAGACACGTTAAAATGAATTTGCAATTCTTGGGGGAAAGCATTGTAAGTGTCTGGCCATCGCATTATTTTTATCGCTATTTTGGAAAACGTCCCTGTCGATCATAAGGGAGCGTTTGAGGCATGAATGTTTGCTTTTTGTATAGACCAATATATTTAAGTTCTGGATGAACGGACAAAGATTTTTGTCCTGGGAATCCAATACAGTGAGACGATGTTTAGGTAAAAGGTATCTGAAGGGATCTTTTGGTTTGCAGCATGATAGAATTATCTTACCCAAATTTAAATCTGGTTAAATTTAAATAAATATAATTATAAGTCAATAAATAACTTTATAAAATAAATGCAAATAAAAATATATATTTGCAGTGTTATCCAATTTAACTACAGGTTGTGTGAACAACACTGTGTTGTGCATTTTTTAGACCTTCAGAAATGTGGTTTTAGAAAATTACATTTTGTGTTTCTTTATGGAGAAAATGTACTATACAAACGTCGGACACCCTAGCCCTATGTAATATTTACTTCATAAAGTATCATTTTACTTAGTCCGTGATAATTAAAACTCGAATCATTCCAAATAGTACACGCAACTTATGTAGCGCGTAGTTAAGCGGATTTCTCTGTGGGAGAAGAGAGAATGCCTTATTTATCTTCTACACGTCAGGTTTTATTACAGAAGCAACACAATACAAGAAGAAATATTTATATGCACAAACTCGTTGATGCTGTTACGTTTTGATTTATAGCTGGATATAGAGAAACGCTACACATGCGTTTGTAAAATTACCGACAGCCTTAACCTAATTGATTACCTAATTAAATGGGTTCAAAATATTAAAACTAATTAATTAGTGTACCGAGTATACACATTACTTATGAAACGTAACTATCTCACTCTCTCTCCCCGCTCTCTCTTTCTCCCCGTCTCTATCTCTCTCGTGTCGTGCACCCTTCATATTTTGTGGGCGGATATAACTCGGGCTGAGCCAAAACAAGTTTTCATTTCCGGGCCAAACCCGGTTTTAAACAAGTATTAAAAGAGAAAAACAAATGGTTCTCGAACCACAAGTGTCGCCTGCCTTCGCGACCCACCTTTCCTTCACTCATATTTAATAACTTGACCTCAGGTGACCTTTGAGCAATGCAAGTGACCCTTGACCTTATTATCGTATGGATGTTCCCACGTTGCATGTATGGCCCAGGTTGTTGCAAATATTATGCTAATTTGATGTTTTCAGCCCATTTGATAACTTGACTTCATATGACCTTTGAACTTTGTCCCTTGATCACAAATATACGAAAATTCTAAGGGGCATCTATGATTCAAATTCTAAAGCAATTTGACTTTTACTTCCCCAATTTGTTTTTAGCCTATTTTAAAATTTGACCTCATGACCTTTGACCCTTTATTTGACTTTTGACCTCATTATCATATTAAGGTTCCCAGGGTGCATCTATCATCCAAGTTCTGTAGCTATTAGACTTTTACTTCTCGAATGAAGCCAATTTGATATTTTCCGCCTATTTTATAATCTGCCCTCATATGACCTTTGATCTTTGTATGTGACTGTTGACGTCATTATCATATGAAGGCCCCCCCCCAACCGACATCTATGATCCAAGTTCTGTAGCTATTGGACGTTTACTTCTCGAAGCTTATTTGATGCTTCATCCTATTTTATAACTTGTCCTCATTACCTTTTGCACCGTGGTCGTGACCCTTGATATCATTATTATATGAATGTTTTCCATGGGAATCTATAAGAGCACGTATGGTCCATGGAAAAGTGCAGGACTAGTGATCATTGTGTGTGAGTCGAGCCCCCGCCGTGGCCAACGTGTCTGTCTCCCTGGCAAGATACATCATCTCATTGTCTCGTCACGCCATGGCGGAAATCGTTGTCGACTGTCATATATGGGGACTTTACCAATCTCAATGCTGATCGGGATTTGCGCTTGGCCACCCTACCACACGATAGATGAAGCGAAATGATTGTGATGATTTCCTGTAGGCAGTGCGTATAATAATAGGGCACAACACTCTTGGAAGACTGTTAACGTGAAACGTGCTATATAAAAACCAAATATCATTATTATTATTATTCATAGTATCAACAAAGTTCTGTTATCTATTGGACTTTTACTTCGCAAATGAAGCCAATTTTGTATGTCTTAGCTTATTTTTAACTTGAACCACCTCATAACCTTTGCTTTGACCGGTCTTTTTATCATATGGAGTTTCCCAAGGGACAGGTATTTCTGCACCAATAGGACATTTAATTCTCGAATGAGAAACTTTCTCCTAAACTTGAACCTTTGAAAACACGGCCACACTGTCAGACAGAATTGAGGGTATAGGTGCCTCATGCAAATCCTTGCAGGCGACACAAAACCATGCCCGGATTGCGAAAGCCAGGTAATCGCGAAAGCCGGGTAATCGCCCAGTCTTATTATAATAAGATTATTGAGGGAGGTCATATTACGAGCGTCCGTATCATCACATCATTTACGTGTCGTCTTGGCACACAGCGCCGGCCATTGTTGAATCTTGGCAAACCTTGGCAAATCTTGACTGCGCTAGGGAGTTATGAACCACATCATAATCGGCTAAGCGTGGAAACTCCACGTACACACAGTGTCAGATAGCGTTGATTCGGTTTTTTTGTACATTGCGGTACACTGGAGATTGCGCAAAAACTTGGCCTATCGTACCGATTTACGCACCTTAATATTCCTAACTAAATTGTCTAGTTAGCTGACTAGTTTATAATATAGGTTTATTTTTGGAAAAAGACGAAAAAACGTGAAAAATACGATCCATACAAGCATTTTTCTTACCTTATCAGCTCTTTATCAGCTGGCTCCAATTTTCGATTGCTACTGTCAAGTCATGCCACACGTCAGGCTTACAAAAACTAGTGAGCTAAGGGGGTCTTTTTTGTCAGGAACCCGTTTCTAACATCAGATTGACCACCTGATTCGTTGATTTCGCGATATCCAAGGTACCGCGAAACCGTTTTTTCGTTCCTTGTTCAAGCTAATCGCAGAGCCTTTAACACAGCGTTTGGCTGCTAGGGAGTCCCATGACGTAGCGCTTGTCTAAGAATAACCGGCCAATTAGCGATGCGGACACGGAATAGGTGGCGCTGTGTCCCATCACTAGAGATGCTATGGGAGCGTAAATGGTGTATCATGGATACACGCGGCCTGGGATCAGCTTACTTAGGTGAATAAATCCTGACACCACCACAAGCCATTATCAATGACTTGTGGATACGCAAGAAGAAAAATTGAGGGAGGCAAACCACCATCTAAAAGGACCGAGAGTAACATTTTTGGCTTCATAAGAAAGGCAAAACAAATATGCCCTCTAACTTCAAAATGATTGCACTTTCATCTTGCACTGGTAAAATATTCCACCAAATAATTGCTGATAGGCTCCACGACCGTATTGCTTGCAATAAGTTGATAAATACTAGCTTTTAAAAAGGATACCGTAAAGGTAAAAAACGGGTTTGATGAGCATAACCAAGTGCATCGTTAACTCATCAATCATTCTAAAACAAACAAAAGCACAGTTTACATTACGTGGTTCGACTTGGAAGATGCTTTTGGTTCAGTTTTTCATGGTCATTTTTTTTCACTCTTGAGCGGAGTCATGTTCCGCCGATGGAAGATGGTAAGGCGGTATATTCAAAATCTCCATTTGCCTCTCAAACGTCGTTAACTGCAAAATCCTGGACATCAGATAAATTTAATGTCAATAAAGGCATCTTCCAGGGCGACCCGTTATCCTCAATCATTTTTATTATGTTTTTCAATGCAATTATTAGATCACTTGAAAATGATATTCAATACGGTTATGATTTGAATGGTTCTAAAATTATCACGACACCTATCGCTAATTATTTTTTGTTACAAGAGATCTCACAAGAGATCTCACAAGCGAGCGCCTTATGAACAAGATATCTGATCTGATCTATCATTCTTGTACTTTTCTCAGGCAACGATATCAGCTACATTGTCCCTGAGCACAAGTTCTTGGAATATCTTTTCACATTCAAAATAAAACAGCTGAGGTATATGAGTATATCAAGCAGAAGAGTAGCAAATGGCTTGGAAAGGTTGACAATTCTCTTATCAGAAATGAATTCAAGTGGAGAGTCCATGCAGCTATAGAGCGTTTCCTTCCCTCTCTCTTCGTTTATATGTTCATGACATGTGCCAAAATTATATTGACAGCATTGATGCCCACGTCAACCGTTTCCTTTAAAACATGGAATGGATTGCCACACCCTGGTACTGTTGCGTTTTTGCACATGCATGGTAGTATCGCGATCAAATGGATCGCTGATAATTATCTTGAGATTCATACTGTAGCCCACATTTCCTCTCCTATGAAAGGGGGTGATCTGGTAAATCACTGTATAGACTCTCAAAACTTTGAAGAGAAAGGTGATGGACTCGGAAAATATCGGTGTCTGGTAAATCTGAAGACCTTCTGTTCAATCTACGCATATAAGAGGGGCAATCTCTAAATACGTGTCGGAGGATTGTTAGGAAGTCCAAAAGGACCGTTTCTGAATACTGGTATAATCAGGCCAAGTCTTTGCTTGCACAAGGCTAGTTTTGGGACTTTCCGCGGACGCCGAGGTTCTTAACATCCCTGCAGGGGTCTGTAAATTCGTTATCAATTCTTTGACCGACACTCTTAATACCAGTGTTAATCTTTAGATGTGATGGACAGCTTTGAGTGATAAGTGCAACCTTCTGGTCTTTTGGAGCCACTCGCCATCATATAGTTATCTCCTTGTAAAGTTTCTTTGGGGCGATGGAGATTTACTTGGCGGCATGATAACATTCTCATCTACATTTCAATCCGGAATTTCTGTCAAAATGATCTCGAGAAACATTTAATTAGCAGTGATCTGTCTGTCAGGGTAAACATCCGCCATATCTATCAGTTGCATTGTCACTAAGCTTATCCCCGATATATGTTTGTTTTGAGAAGGTTTGAAAAGGTTTGCATAATTGAGTTGACTGTCCCATTTGAACGGAATATCAATGAAGCTCACTAAAGGAAGATAGACAAATATTGAGGGCAATGGCTTTAAATGCAATTATATTGTATTGGAAATTAGGAGTCGGAGGTACATCTCTCAGGACAATCTAGCCGGAATAAAGGAAATTCTGAAACTTAACAGAAGTGGGGTTCAATTTAGAATGTTCCGGAATAATAATGCTAACCCTGCCATTCTGTCATCCTTTACTATACATGAACATCTTGCTAAATGCAACCCAACATGGGACAATTACCCATTCTGAATATTTAGATGTGCCTTAATCTTCTGTCTATTCATATTTGATCTGGGCTACTTCCACGGTCTTTATTGTGTTATTCCATGTTTAAGAACAAAATCTGTTGTCTTTAAATTTTGTCAATTACATCTTTTTATATTTTAAGTATTGCCCTGCGTTTCTCCGTCTCCTGGAACACAGCTTGTGTTATTGTGTTCCTTTGCTATTATCTGTAAATTTAATAAAGTTATACGAAAAAATAACGACCAAATACCGCGTAGTTAACATGATTAAGAGGAGAGACAATGACTTCACTCAACTTCTCATACACTCAACTTCACGTTACTTTATGAGGCCAAGCAAAATACAAGAAAAATATTTTAATGTACAATTTCGTTGATACTTTTAAGTTTTGATTTATGACTTGAGATAGGGAAGCTATCAAACTATAAATAATAAGAATTCGGAGCAGTAAAATTACATGTGCACATTCCCGTATTAACAAAAACATTATGATAATAAAGTCATCTCTTACCTTTTATACACAAAGAAAAAATACACTAGTTAAAGGGACATAATGGCATGAACAAAATTGACATAATGAAAAGGACCCTTACTGAAATCACTTCCACGAGTTTGAAAACAATTTAGATGTTTACATTCTGTACAAACAGTAAAAACAGGAAGAGTTCCAGGTGGAGGTGGCAGTTTGTGGCAATTTCTGGAACAGAAAAGCAAGGTGTTCACATCCCTGACAGAATTTACAGTGTATCTAGCATGTTTCGCGACACAATTCAAAAGCATTCAGGCATTGTACTTAAGGCTTGTAGTAAGATATTGATCTGGCATGTGAAAGGTGGATTAGCCTGGATTAGCACATATACAATAGCAATGGTCTGTGAGCTGATGACAACATGCTTTTCAAGTTTGGTAAATGCTGGCAGTAATGTCAGCATCCTTATTCCAGAAATTGCAACAAACTGTCACCTCCCCCCTGGAACTCTTCCTGTTTTTACTGTTTTTATAGAGTGTAAACATCCAAATTGTTTTCAAACTCGTGGAAGTGATTTCAGTAAGGGTCCTTTTCATTATGTCAATTTTTCATTCCATTATGTCCCTTTAAAGTTTAAAGTGCACTGTGCCTCAAGAGTCGCCATATTATAAATAATTCAATAAAATAGGAATTGAAAATCAATATCTTTAGCTTGTGAAGAATTGACACCATATACCGATTCCATCTACTCGTGTAACTACGAAATATTACCCCAAGTAATAACACTTGAACTTGATTTTTGCTTTCAACTAGCGGCGACCATGAATAAACATTGCCATGATCCACATCTTATTTATAGAAATACCAATAGCAGAAGCATACATATTTGTATGGACTAATGTAATAAATGGAGATTAAAATATAAGTCAACAAACACCATTTTATACGGCTTGTGTCGAATACTCACGGCGCGTCACGGCGCGTCACGTAAATCATGTTGTGCCGAAACACTCGGGTGCCGAAATACCAGGGTGCCGAAGTTCCCTCCTCTCAGAACTGCCGAAGTACCCGGGCATTCGGCAGAGGAGAAGGGAAGTGGAAAATAACGTGTTGTTGATGTGTAGAGCACGTGTTTACGCATTTTCGTAATTTTATGGACAATTCTACAATGAAACTCATTAAAAATCAGGCTTTTGGTATTTAGGAACAAGCATTTATGTAATAGTAGACGTAAATACCATGTTGTAACGCCAAAAGCACCCACATAGACCCCTATGAAGACCCCTTGCTAAACATTAGTTTAGCAAGGTAGCCGAATTCGGAAACAATGTATACGTTTTTATATGCATTGATATACATATGGCTCCCATTGTAAAGGTCCCCTTTATTGATTAGGCCGGTTGCAACACGGGTTAGGTTTAGGGTTGGGATTATAGGGCCTACAGGACCTAGGGTTAAGAATTAGGTTAGGCTTTGGTTATTAGGGCCCGGTGCGTGAGTACAAATATTGGGATTTTCTACCCCGGTTTTCTACTTGAAAAATAAGGGGTTATATGATTTTATTTTTTTTCTGATGGAGGGGGGTAATGTTAAATTTATTGTTCAGTAAACCAAGCACCTGTCTGTATATCAGCAGTACCTAATTGTGTGTGTGGGATGGCGGCCGGGATGGCCGATGGGTGTGTGGGTTCTATGCAATAGGGCCTATGTAACTATGTAACTTTACATTGGGGGTTATGCAATTTTCCTGCGGCCCCTCCCTTGTAAATAATGAACGGGCCCTAAAATTATTAGTTTAAAGCTAATCTTAGCCTGTCGTACGAGTGAGTCAACTGAACACCTATTTCGTATCATCCTGTGTCCGTACAGCCAATTGACATAAGAACTTGTTACATCCAACAACCTCACGCTGTAAGAAGGATCCCTCTGTGCCGAACTACTGGGATAACCCATTGTTTCGGCAAGTAAGCCTGCCGTTCGGCTATCGCAAGCCATAAAGGCCATAACGTATTGCTGCAACGCGTTGCGAAAAAAAAAAAAAAAAAAAAGACCTAGGGTTAAGAATTAGGTTAGGCTTTGGTTATTAGGGCCCGGTGCGTGAGTACAAATATTGGGATTTTCTACCCCGGTTTTCTACTTGAAAAATAAGGGGTTATATGATTTTATTTTTTTTCTGATGGAGGGGGGTAATGTTAAATTTATTGTTCAGTAAACCAAGCACCTGTCTGTATATCAGCAGTACCTAATTGTGTGTGTGGGATGGCGGCCGGGATGGCCGATGGGTGTGTGGGTTCTATGCAATAGGGCCTATGTAACTATGTAACTTTACATTGGGGGTTATGCAATTTTCCTGCGGCCCCTCCCTTGTAAATAATGAACGGGCCCTAAAATTATTAGTTTAAAGCTAATCTTAGCCTGTCGTACGAGTGAGTCAACTGAACACCTATTTCGTATCATCCTGTGTCCGTACAGCCAATTGACATAAGAACTTGTTACATCCAACAACCTCACGCTGTAAGAAGGATCCCTCTGTGCCGAACTACTGGGATAACCCATTGTTTCGGCAAGTAAGCCTGCCGTTCGGCTATCGCAAGCCATAAAGGCCATAACGTATTGCTGCAACGCGTTGCGAAAAAAAAAAAAAAAAAAAAGACCTAGGGTTAAGAATTAGGTTAGGCTTTGGTTATTAGGGCCCGGTGCGTGAGTACAAATATTGGGATTTTCTACCCCGGTTTTCTACTTGAAAAATAAGGGGTTATATGATTTTATTTTTTTTTTCTGATGGAGGGGGGTAATGTTAAATTTATTGTTCAGTAAACCAAGCACCTGTCTGTATATCAGCAGTACCTAATTGTGTGTGTGGGCCATAGCAATACGTTATGGCCTTTATGGCTTGCGATAGCCGAACGGCAGGCTTACTTGCCGAAACAATGGGTTATCCCAGTAATTCGGCACAGAGGGATCCTTCTTACAGCGTGCGGTTGTTGGATGTAACAAGTTCTTATGTCGGCAACGCGTTGCGACGTCGGCCAATCAAAATCATGAATTTCTGTGACGTATTTCAAAAAATAGACCCACAACGCGTTGCAAAGTGTCTAGCAACGCGTTGCGAGCTTCACAACGCGTTGTAAGCTTCACAACGCGTTGCTAAGGTCCACAAGCCATAAGGCTCATAACGTATTGCCGCAACGCGTTGTGAGAAAGTCACAACGCGTTGCGACATTTCGGCAACGCGTTGTGAACTTTCTCACAACGCGTTGCGACATCTCAGCAACGCGTTGCGGTGTCGGCCAATCAAAATCATGAATTTCTGTGACGAAAAAAAAAAAAAAAAAAAAGGATCCCTCTGTGCCAAACTACTGGGATAACCCATTGTTTCGGCAAGTAAGCCTGCCGTTCGGCTATCGCAAGCCATAAAGGCCATAACGTATTGCTGCAACGCGTTGCGAGAAAGTAGCAACGCGTTGCAAAAATTTCGGCAACGCGTTGCGACGTCGGCCAATCAAAATCATGAATTTCTGTGACGTATTTCAAAAAATAGACCCACAACGCGTTGCTAGACACTTTGCAACGCGTTGCAAACCTTCACAACGCGTTGCGAGCTTCACAACGCGTTGTAAGCTTCACAACGCGTTGCTAAGGTCCACAAGCCATAAGGCTCATAACGTATTGCCGCAACGCGTTGTGAGAAAGTCACAACGCGTTGCGACATTTCGGCAACGCGTTGTGACTTTCTCACAACGCGTTGCGACATCTCAGCAACGCGTTGCGACATTTCGGCAACGCGTTGCGATGTCGGCCAATCAAAATCATGAATTTCTGTGACGTATTTCAAAAATATAAATCTCACAACGCGTTGCGACCTTCACAACGCGTTGCAAACCTTCACAACGCGTTGCGGCAATACGTTATGACCCTTATGGCTTGTGAACCTTCGCAACGCGTTGTGAAGGTCGCAACGCGTTGTGAAGGCTTGCAACGCGTTGTGAGTTTCCACAACGCGTTGCTACTTTCTCGCAACGCGTTGCCGAAATGTCGCAACGCGTTGCGGCAATACGTTATGGCCTTTATGGCTTGCGATATTCGGCAGGGTTATGACGTAGCCCCCCGAAACGCCGGGCGTTTCGGCAGATACCCCTGCCGTACGGCAAGGTCATCTGCTGAAAGACCGGGCGTTTCGGCATAGCCCGGTATTTCGGCGCAGCAATCATCAGTAGAGAGAATTCAGTTCGTGATCCCCGTGTTGCAGAAACATGAGTACCAGAGATTATGCACATCAATGCACAACTACCGTGCGCCCTGGGATCTTGTATAAACGAGATCTAAGTTGTTTACAAGGCGGAGATACCGGTTCCGGGGGGCAATGAATGCAGCCGATATATGAAATTACTCGCAATCGTTGAAAGATTTAGTGGTGTGGCAAAACCCCTGTGTGAGACGGGCTGCAAAGTTTGTGCTGCGAATCCGGGTTAAGGACATGCTAACTTACAGCAAACGTCCAATTCAAATCTCTGTACATGGACATAGGCGGCGATCGAAAAGTGAAACATGTTGTCCAAAATACATACATAAGATCAATAATGAACAATTAAGGTGAAATTTCGGAAAAAAACAATGAAACAAACTGACGGAAAATGCATTAAAAATTTCAGAGCATGTTATAACATACGATAAATGCGTATTGATTTAAAAATAAATATAGAAATAAATAAACGAAAATGGATGATGCATGAATTAAGAACTGAATGTAGTAAATAAAAAAAAGAAAGACGGAAGGAAGGAGGAGGAAGAAGAAGGGGAAGAGGGAAGAATGGGCAGGGAAAACGCCGGGACACGGGCGGGGCCTGGGGCGGCGCCCTGTGGCGGGGGTTGTCCCTCTGGCGGGGCCATGGGGGGCACTGGGCCGGGCGCTGGGCCCTGGGGCGGGGAGGGGCCCTGGGGCGGGAGGGCCGGGGCTGGGGATTGATGGGGAGGAAGAGAGGGACGAGAGACAGGATGGACGGGGATGGATGGGAGGGGGTGGGGTGGAACTGTGGTCATAATTTGTCGCTGCTATACCACCACCACATTTTTTAATAACTATTAAGATGTTAAGAGAGGGGGGAGTGGGTGGGAGGGTGGGAGAGGGGAATGGGGAGGGGATGGGAGAGGGGGGAGGGAAGGGGTGGCACATGACGGTGGCCTAATTTTGTCGATGAACCGCCTTGAACGAAGGTCTAAGAGTGATTTTGAAATGTCACTGGGACCGAGGCTGCCATAGAAATTGCGAAATTACCTTTTGAAATCACCACTGGCGTAAATCGTGTCGCCCCAGCCGCCGGCGTCCTATGAGATTGTTTTTTTTTTTTGCCCCGAAATTATGGTCCTGACCCATATGGCCAGGACCATATGTTCCTGGACCGTATACTCCTGGAAAATTCTAAGTCAAGTATACTCAGGAACCATTATGGCAAATATGGTCCTGGAACAGTGTTAGACTTAGAATATTTCTCCACTGCTCCAGAGCATATTTGCCATAAACGGTCTGGACCATGTGGTGGTATTCCAATTTCAAATGGTCCAGGCGCATATTCAATATGCTTCTGCTCCATATTTATTCTCAATATATGCTTTTCAGGACCATATGGCAAATATGGTCCTGGACCATATTTGACTTAAAGTATTTTTCCAGATTATTTATGTCTCAGGACTTTCCCGGAGGGGTTCCACTTTTGGTTTGGGTAGGGATTGCGTCGGGTGCTGGAACGCTACCCGCCAAATATCCCAAATGACAATTTGCTACCCATCCCTATACCTGCTTTGGTGGATTTTTTTTGGGCGAAGCCCCAGAAGCTTACAGAAAACTAACTGTTAGAATGGCACTTTTGAGGCCTTTCTGGCGCACACTTCGTGGTTTGCTTGCATTCTTCATACCTGATGACCATTGGAAAATCACTTGCAACAGAAATGGCATCTTTCATATACAATTGCAAGAAAAAGGGACCGATCAATATGCCGCAAATCGCTGAAAAACCAAACCTTCTCGGCTGCACATCCCCGTATCCCCCTTTCCACTAAGAACAAGAACCCCCCCCCCCGGGCCACTGACCTAATGCTCCCGGATCCGGGCCAAAGTCTCTAGAAGCCCGCGAATGAAAGTTTTTCAGTGAGACCGTACCGTATCTGCATGCATCATGAACAACGGATATTTTTGGTTTTATTTCGACATAGATGCATATGTGAATAGCAGATAGATATGCCGCGATTTAGCCAGGCTGTGTCGGGCCAAGCCTAATTCATTATAGCCACTCACCAAAAATGTCAAAAGAATTCCAGCATACAAAGTGCAAACCGACAAACCAATTTTGGGGTGCTTTTTGAATGTGGGTCGGTCATGGGTGTTTCCCATGACCTACATACGACCTCGTCCTCGTTCGTGTTTATACAAAAAAAAAAAAAAAAATTAGAAGTAACCCTTCCAGTGGAGTTGATTCTTCAACTCCAACGGTTTTGGAATAAGAAAATATTCCTTGACAACATATAAAAAATTCAGAATTACTCGTCAATATTTCGCTTTTACGTGTTAAACCAATGGCGAAGTCTGAAATTGGGATTTCTTGACCGCCCTCCCCTGGATTGAGCGAGGCGAATTGGAATGACGCCGCTTCGGTTTAACGGAGATTTATATCGTGTTACACCGTTAACGTGTTACACCGATTATCTACCGGTGTACACCGGTAAATAATCGACCGGTGTACACCGGTAAATAATCGTCTCATTGAACACACGTTAAAAAGATATTTTTTCTCTGATTGTTTTCAGGACTTTCCTACACGATCTGGAATATTTTATGATAGCCCCCTGATAGCCACACGATTGCTAATCGATGGAAGTTATATGTGTATATTATGCAATATTTAGCTCGGCTTTAAATGGTCTATGGTGTGTTAACGGTGTGCATTGAAGGGCTACGAGCTTCTGATTAGCAAATACCATAGCAAAGACATATCAAGGGCGCACACCACTAAATAAACGCTCCATTGATATACACGTAAAAGTACCACATCGCGCCCTCTGATTTGCACCCCGCGTGACAATATTTTGAATGTTTTGATACCATTTCCCTATAGAACACAACTGAAACTTTCAAGATTTAGCAATTTTTGATACAATTCTAGTATAGATTTTAAGAAAAGGGCATATGAACAGCGCCACCACTATTTTGAGCCGACGTGCACGCCTCATAGCCGCTTTCGACCAGGGCCGGAAGTCGAGGGCCTACTTTTCTACACAGAATCGAATTTCCAAATTTTGTGATAATCTCAGCGATGATAAAGCTATACTCTTTCACTTTTATTATAATATACCACCCTCACTGGAATCCGGTCCCCAAAGGACTGCAAAATATCTCACGCATGTTTTCTTATTTTACCGGAACTACCTACCATTCCCCAAACGTGGAGTGATTTAGTGTTGTGCGCCCATATAATTCTTCCTACATATCCCAAGCACGACTTTGTTTGGGGCGAAGTTTAGAGATTTCGCAATATAGGGATAATATCGATAGAAATCCGCCGAACACTTGTTGCTATACACAGTGTTGCTGACACTTGATCACAATTCTCCCTACTGAAGATTACGTGACGCGCCGTGACGCGCCGTGAGTATTCGACACAAGCCATTTTATACATTCCTACAAAAGGGTGATACATGTAAATTGAAGCAGCAAGATGAAAGAAATAAACGATAGCATAGGAAGAAGAGAGAAAAGAGGAAGAAAAAAAACGAAAATAAAAGGATGAAGTAGCAGGAGAGACACAAAAAAGTAGAAGAAAAGAAAAAGATGGAGAAGATAAAAAAAAATACAAAAGCAAGATGGTAATGAAGACTGATAACTCTTTAAAATTTAAATGTAAGTAAGAAAATTAGCTGATAAATGATCAGATTATGTTACGTGAACAATTTTAGAAATTTTGAAAGCAATGTTTAAATGATTATCTGATGCACGTTCGTGTTTTAAATTAAAAATCAAATGGAACGAAATGGTGAATGCAATCTTACTTTACTGTAGTCATTCATCATTTGATATCAACTTTTCTTTCGACAATCTATTTAGTGATCATAACGAAACTAAGAAAATTTCGTTTCATATAAAAATATGAATAAATTAAAGCACAAAATTAGACACTGCCTGATATGGACTTGAGTTGAGATTCAAACATCAGTTGACAACACTGTTATTGAAAAAAAGTGATATTATGCCGTTATCATGAAATACAGTGTCCGTGTGACTGAGTATTCCACCGCCAATCTATCTATTGTGTTCTTTATTGAGTGCTGTACACATCGGTTGTACCAAACAGCCTTGACTACAAGGTCACGGTTTATTCCGTACATGTTGACATGGTAGCGATGGCGCTTTCTCGTGGGGGATACTCAATTTCTTTACACCGGTTACTATATATATTTGTCATACTAATTATATTTTCGAAATCAACCCCAAATAATATGTTTAGCAAAGAGCTGTTTATTTATTTATATTTTTTTATTCAAAAATGGTCTCCGTGGATTCAGACCCACACGTTTAAAATCCTCCATTGAAATGAACAAAGTAGGTGATATTTTCTGCTATTCTGCCTCTACACCAACCTTTAGATTGCATCTCAATTTGTATTCAAATGTTAAACGTATTTTGTAGTTCCAATCTTGACGTTCTAAGTAATGCAAAAAGATTAGAAAGCAACATTAATAATCGATACAGGTCTTGTGTTAAAACTCTGGCCACAATACCTTCATGATAATCTCTAGCTTGAACTACTAAATTAACATACAACATCATAATAAAACAACACATTGGTCCTTGGGTCTTATTAAAGGTGCCACCACCCGATTACAACATATATTTTTTCTGTTTCATAGGAGAATCATCACCAAAAGACTTTATTCCAAATTTAATTTGGATCCAACATATTATGTACTGTGAGGGTTATTGCGTTATATAGTGCAATTAGACCATAGACTACTTTACCAAAGATTGTCCGGTTACCATATTTTTAGCCTGTAGCGGTAAAGTGAAACACAGGCAGGTCAGATAAGTTGCAGTAGAGTGTGAAAAAATAACGTGGTTTTTAATGGTATCAAGTATCAGGTTAATAGTGTGAAAGGTTGGGATTTGAAGATCGAGCAGGGCCTCTTTAAGATCTGACGTGGGCCTCAATATTTTGTATATCTCTGTGTATAATTTAAAAAGCTGTGAACATCAATCCACAACTGACGGAAACAACGCACAAAATCAACATTTACTACTGTTGGATAATATGTCTGAGGACAATTTCTTGGAAATCAATTCAGTCTCCACCCCTTGTAACTCCAAAGGATTGATTATTGAATATTTGGAGGGGGAATTGCAGTAAAACATGATTCAAGTTGACGTTACGCAAGAGATATTCTCCGGTGTGTCTGTGAGAAGAAAATTATGTGCACAATATATCGGCAATTATTTTTGGATTTTTTTAATGTTGTTAAAAGATGTGAAATGCCAATTCCTGAGAATTGTAGTTTTACTATCGTACTCAAAATTATTCTGTTACCGAACAAATTTATATTAAGAATATCTTTAAAAATTAACATTATAAAATATGTTCAAATTTAATCACCTAAGAGACCATGATTTCATTTTAAACATGGATATACGCAAATATGTCGTGGGAAAAATTCATATCTCCCTCAAATGTGGACACCAGAGAAAGGGAAGAAATAAACAAACAAGTCATTTTACAAATATAGTTAAGCAAGGTATCCCGCATGCCAATTTGACAAACGTTTTGGTCAGTAACCGATACAAATAATTTCAAAAGACAACAAGCATGTACGCTTACAAGCCTTACAGCACACTTCTTTATGAGGTTAATTTGGAATATATTGGCGGAATATAAACCATTATGTCATTATGAAAACCCCATCTTTAAGGGACGATATTATGAGGTAAATAATCCAAAGCTCATTAGTATTACCGTTGAGTTAGCGCTCATTTTTGTCATCAGTACTTTGTAAGCAAAAAAAGATATGTTTTCAACATAAATTGAATGACAAGATGAAGATAGTGAGTGTGCTCAGACTATCTTGTTTGCTTTCATGAAGTAATGATTAAAAAACTAAATGAGCTCTCTATCTAACCCAACGACCATTTTAACTTTGGTCCAACATGGGAAGCTGGAGCTATGAGAATATGAAATAAAATTTTGAAAGTATTCCCTAATATATTATGCTTGTTAAAGAAAACAATTAAATACAATGATCAGATTGGTAACGATAAATGTTAGATCTTATTTGTTGGTGTATACCTATTATTTACTATAATTTAGAAATTGAATTAGCAGTTACTATTTCAAAATGAACAATTTGTTAAAGTTTGCCGAATTTTGAAACTTGTACACCTACTTTTGTCCTCAAACTAGGCCTACAAAATTGATAAAACCGCAAAAGTTGATTATTTAATGTATTTCCGGTGCAGTTTGGCCATTAAATTTTAGAAATTAAAACTCGGCTTTCCTGAATCGTCAATTTTCTTTTTTTTTTAAATCAGGCCGAAGCACATCTGAACGGTGTATTTGTCTGTGCTTCCTATCCCTCTATATGTATTGGTACGATCGCCCTCTTGCTGAAACTACACACAGCAGCGCTGCGGTGGCATTTTTACGCCGAGTAATGACACGGAAAGTTATATTTTTGATGATTTTATTTACGGGATGTGCACGATAGCACATAAGCAACGAAAACAATATGTAAACAGTTGATTGGTAAATCCAAGATGGCGCCGAAAATTGATATTGTGCGTGTGCAGTTTAGTGTAAGCACGTATTTCAATACGGAATAAATCGCATCTCATCATAGTGCGCAGTTCACACTCCATAGAAAAACGTTTTACACGATTTGGCACTCGCCAGTGGTGTTAGGGGGTCGAACTATCAGTCGCGCTACAACTGTAGAGGACAGGCTTAATCAATTGGCTATCTACTGGCTCGTGTCTAAACGGGAGATCCGGGTTCGATTCTCGATCGAGATGAATGTATTTTTCATTTCTCGGCCACCTAAAGAAATTATCGTTAAGTAAACTTCAGTATGATAATAGGTTATGCTTAGTCGGATCCAAGTTAATCACCTCATCATCACAGTCAGAATTCAGAATTTGCTTTATGCTTTATTCCTTATCATGCATTCTACCAGGATATTGCAAAAATGTAAAAAATCACCAGAGACTTCACATGCAGAATATAAAGGACACGGAACCAGGTCAAAAATTAAGTTGAGTTCAAAGTTAATGTAGATTCGTGTTTAGCAGCCAAAGTGACCATAGAATCTACTTCTAAAATAGAGAATTGAACAGAAAGTGTATATTTTCCCACCTTTAATCATATTCCCTGGTTGTGCAATACGTAATGATGAATTAGTATGACCTTACTCTCACTAATATACACTGAATTATTTTAGAGCATGATCAAACATTTACCAGAATGACATAATCTGAACATTTAAGTGGAATATTTTTAAATGCGAACATTATTAGAGAAAATGCCAAGGCAAAAATATTTGTTGTTTGGAGAGTACTGTAACGTAAAATGAAATTGAATAATCACTCTAACCCTTATATATGAATAAAATGAAAGAAATGAGAGCAACTGAACGCAATACGTATTTTAAACAAATTTATGCAGTACGTTGGTAAGTGTATTCATTGCTTTTGAGTAAGCGCCGTGAAACGAGTTTTGTATACATTGATGCATTATTAAAACCAATGTATATTATTGATGGCGTAAGACAACATCAGATCAACCATACAATTGTTAACATAACTTTAATAAACAAAAAAACCCAAAAAAGATAATTTTTGAAAATTTTAAATTATAAGATGGTTGTGAATAAACATTCAACAGATGAAAATAAAAGCAACCAAAACCGCAGTACTATTAATTAAGAAAAGAATAAGAAGAAAACAATAATAATACGACTAAAAATCAGGCAACAATACTGAAATAAAACTACGAGCTTTACTTTCGCAAATTGTACTCACAAATTGAATTACGTTTACTGGCACTATTTCGTGTGATACATCAACAGCTTGCGATTCGAAGTATACTGGGCGTACCAACTTATTATATCCAGTCGTAAGGTGATTTATGAGGGGACCTGTGTCGGCAGTAATCTCTGAAACAATAAATAGTTGGAAAAGCAAGTGTTAATATGTCGTTAACACCAATTAATAGCCTTGGTTATCTGTATGTTATCTATACACAAAGATAGTACGTTGAAAACGATTTTAGGTGCCTTGATTGATTCAATCGTGATCTATGCTCTCTGGCGACGCAGGGTGTGGAAAACGTACCTTTGACGCTAACAATCGTCTTGCATATGAAGAGTATTTTTATTTTACCACCTTTCTGGTTTAGTAATTTTAGACGCGTGACATTTCAGCAGTTTCTATTAAACATACGACATATACAGTTGTAGTGTGAAAAAGAGATGCATGCTTTGCACTTTAATAACAGTACCAATAGCATTAGAAATAGCAATCAGCACAGTAAAAGATACATTACTGTGTTTGGTGTTAGGAAGTAGGGCATGGATCTCATATCATTCATAATCAATATCAAGAAAACAAAACCAAATGATCCATTTAAACGAAGCGCAGCCAAATTCAGATAGAAATGCTGGCATTGCAGTATAACTTGTATAATAATGATTTTAAGTATTTTGTTCACGTTCATCAGACACTTGTGTTTACACCAGACAACGGTCAGTGTGCGATGGAACACGATAATTAACAGTAAAACAGGGAGATAACGAATTGCTAGAATAAAAAAAACAGGTCCTTGTAGTGAGATTTATATTTTTGTGTAAGTTTGAATACTGATAAATAACCGAGTCACGGCTCCTGTCTCCGAGGTATTTTATAGATTTTCCTACGGGGAAATTGGAAACAAAATAATGTTATCTGGGGTGAATTGCCATGTAATAGCTCTTGAGGAGTATTCCATTGATTCCAAAACAACATGCCTCAGCAAAGCAGCTGTCGGCCAGGTTGTTGCAATTTAATTTAAAGGGTAGCACATTGTTGTTCCACGTTTTATTTAATATTACTGAATTTAAAGAAACAATGTCGCTTAATGTAATTAAAATCGAACTTGAGAACTCCATCTTAAACAAGTGTGTTATATTTAATCTTTCAAAGATTTGTTACAGACAATTTTAAATTCGAATAAATTACAGCTATTCGAACATATTGAATTCTATCAAATAAGTTGTGATTTTCCATAATACTATTCCGTGTATGTCATCTCGTTTCTTATCTATATCCGGATATGTATTTCAAAATTTAATGATCAAAGACATTCTGATCACGTTGCTTACGTTGCTTTGGGTTATAGTTATCACTCAAATGTAAACCTTCTTGCTGTATTAAAGGTAAGTGTTCCGAATTCATATCATGTTTTCTACTTGGCAAAGAGGCATATCACCCAAAACACTTCGCGGTATGAATGCAAGAAGGTAGTAAGTGCAATAGCTGCCTGTAATACATCTTTGTGCATGTATCTTAGGATAACTTTCAATTGATCTTTCCTTGAGTCTGACCAAAGACTTGGCATAATAGTATTTTGATTATAACTTCTGGCCTTGGTATAATTTAAAGTAAACCTATATAGCCCTAACGTTCCTAGAGCAAATTCTGACGATCACCGCAAAAAAGGTAGCTAGCGTTATTTTACTTGTAAGATCTAGGGGCAATTTTCCCCTAAAACTAGGTCGGGGTCATCTCCGTGATTTTTCTAAAGTGCATTTAAATGCAGTTAAGGGGCGTTAGAGATATGAGCAGACCGATGAACAAAATATAGATGGACAAAATCAAATTTGAACCTTTAATTACACCGGGGTAATGAGAAGAAATACGAACTTTGTTTCGATACAAACTCTTAATTTTGATGGGATAAAGTGGGGAATTGTTGTGATCGGGTCACCCACTATACTCCTTCCATGTATTAGTTTATCTGAGGTCAACCATTTCAACAATGTCCTTTTGCTTTTGCACATAATCTATTTATTGAAGATTGAAGCAGGCCATTACAAAATAACAACCAATGTGAATTATAATTGCAAATATTAACCCTAGTAACATTCGAGTACATTGCGAATACATCACAGCTACAATCGAAATGTAGTTTTTCATGAGTAGTACAATTGAGCACATTTGGCGTACATTTAGAGTACAATACAAGTGTACCCAGATTTTACCTAGAGCAATCAATATTGAATGAGCTCACCATCAACAGAATCTGTCTTAAAAGGAACACTGGTACATTTGAAAAAAAGTGCTCCCTCTAGATTTTCAAAACTGATATTTTGGATGGTTGTAAAGCTTGTATATACATTAGACCTGACCTGAAATTATTAAGCCCAAATCAGTGCCCTTATGGGTAAACAGAACGATTTTATAATTAATGAATCCGGCGACATTAATTCAGCAGACGACACGAAAATGGTGTTTAACACAGAAAACACACGCCGGAGTTGATTTCCACGGAATGCACCGTGTTTGACCAATCTGTGAACTTTGTTGTTTTAATATCAATAAGTACGAGTCATGTAATAGACACATTTGTTGATTAAAGTTACAGCAAACTTAAAAGTTAGCCTATAAATTACCTGGATGTCTTTAGCCATTTTTGCACTGTTGTATTGGAAATTGTTGTAGTAAACACCCCTGGAAGTGGCTAAGCGTAACACTTCGTATTGGTCAAGAAATTATAATTTTTATGGTTTGCTTACTAATAAAGGTTGGGATCCGACATTTCTTAGGTGTAGAAACAGTCATAAATGGCATCAAGACCGCTTTAAAATGCTTAACAGTCTGTTTTTCACAAAGAACTGTAATATAAGTTGTTGATATGACCTAACACTAGCAATTTAGAGACCAAATGGGCATTTTGTATTGGGGAAAAAATGCTGATAGTGGCTTTAATGTCCCTATCTCTTTTTAGGTATGTTATTTTTATGTGTAAAATACATCTATATTCTTCCAATGGCCTAGACTATCATTTGATAGCAAATTGAAGAAATTTCGTATTTTCTGAAATAGTGCTGCAGCATTAGGTGAAAAAGGGCCTTAGATTTCTACCAACCAGAGCCGGAATAATAACATTTTCAATCATAGCTAAAATCGATCATTGGGATGTATATATAGTTCACGAAATTACGTGATGACAAATTAAAAGTAATGGCAATTCGCGTAAACCAACATTTTCCAAAATGGCCGCCATTTTTAAGGTAATAGCGCTACTATAGCGAGTTAGTGTCGAAACGTATGTTGTCTGGGTGAAGAGGATCAATATATAATTGAAATAATTGTCTGAGTCACGGTAATTTATATGCAAGGCGTATATTTCTTATTATATAACCTGTGAAGGTGATTTAGGTGTCAAAATAAGTGTTTTCTGGGTCAAAGAGTTCGATAAACTATTTTCAAAACTGTAAGATGAATACAAAAGTGATATTTATTTCCATATGTCACTGTTTCCAAGATAGCCCAATAATTTTAATACAAGTACAAGTACCCAGGAGTGTTAGAGTTACTGCAATGCCAGGCTGAATGTGGCAAAGTGATAAATATATTAACCCAGATGCTTGCTAATTAAATACCAACCCAGAATCCTCAGTAACTCTCTTTGGAACATCCTACCCGCGATTTATGGTCCCTATGAACGAAAACCCAAAACATTAACTATCGACAGGTGTACACGTGACCATGGTCACTTAATGGTCACTTAAGTGTTTGAAATTCGCGGCCATTTTGACATATCTGAAAGAAAGAAATAATAGTTCCTATTAAAGTAGTACAGGCCTAAACATCAAAATTGTCATGCAATTTCAGATATATGTTTGGGATGAATACATATAGAGTGGTGAAGGTGTCACATTTTGGGTGTCGCATTGGCGATCCATGAATAAAATGACTCATGACCCACCTGACAGTTTTGAGAATATTGCTGTTGAAATCCTTGACCTGAAACACATACACTTTGTCACCAAAATCGTCATCCTAGGTGCTGCTTAGTATGAGGTATAAACGATTCTTACCTTATATATGGCAACCATCTTGGAAAATAGTGGCGTATGAAACTTTCATTACTTTTCTTTTCATCTGACTGTTTTGCAAATACTTTTATTGAACTCCCTGATCCTGAAAACATTTAACTTGACACCATAATCATCTTCCTAGGCGATATTATAAGAAATGTCAGGTCGGTGTCAATTAAATGTCAGCCATCTTGGAAAATATCAGCACATGCAACATTTGGTAGTTTTGGGAATAGTTTTACTGAAGTCCTTTAGCAAGAAAAAACATTTTAAAGACCAAAACTGTTTTCCTAGGTGTTTTTGCTTTTAAGATGGCTGCCACTTTGGAAAATGGCGTCGTATGCAAATTGCCACCACTTTTAATTTTGTCATCACCTGTTTTCATGACATCCCTACGGTTTGCTTTAGCTTTGATGACAAATGTTATTATTCCGGCCCCGGTACCCGTCTCCTTAACTGGTTGGTGGTGCAGCACTAAAATATGACAGTGCCGCTTTAAAATATCAAATCTTTGTATTTTAATATTACATGCAATAAATGCATTCCGTATATGCACAAAGCGGTTTTGTGAATACAACCACAAAATATCAGGATCGTAAACAGCACCTGTTTTGTGTTTTTGTGTAAAGAATTTCAACGAAAATAAAATAATACTATTCAATAAGGAAAAGATCAGCTCATTGAAATCGCCCCAGTGCAACCGCCAACATGTTCACGTATTCCCACGAACAACGTATTGAATACTATGGCCAAGGGGGACGTGGTAATAATGAGCGAGAAATGTGCACGTCCCCGTTCCAAATTGAACAAGTGTTAAGCATTGTGAACCATGGGACAACCCTCTCAATTGGAAGGTGTGCTTAGATTTATGAATAGCATCCGGTGCGTTTCCTGACGATTTGTGTGTGATACATACACACACACCAACACATAAACACACACACACTCCCCCCACACACCCATCCACTCACACGCACACACCCACACCTACACACCACACACACACACGCACACACCACACACACAGAGTTAGGGCTTATGCGTGTAACTATTTTCATAATAGTTATTCGACAAATTTGATGTAGAATAGAAATGGCTATTAAAGTATATTGTGGAACGCAAGAATCTGAGAATGATCCGGGCTACAATATATGATGAACTTGTCTGTTACTATTTTGTAATGATATTTTTACAATCCATCTATTTCGGTCACACCTCCATTTACGGATTTCATTAAACTTTGTGATTCTGCAAAACTTACATATGGTATATGTATGATACCTTATTACCTGGTTTGATAGAAGATTGGCATCTTGAAGAAATGTTTCTCTTATTGTGATTGTTAAAGTATGTTACCAAGTCCACATAATATCATATTTCTTTAAGAACAGGTTATCTTGTTTTATATGTTTTACAATCAGCTTCATCAACTTTTATGCCGTGTCATGGAGAATTTCTCTGGTCATACGGGTTTCCCCAAACCATATTCGATTTGGAAACGAAAACCAAGCCAGCTCAAATCACGTTTAAAATCAAACTAACTCCTTGATAAATTGGAAAAAGCTTACAAACGGCCGAATACATTCTATAGTTACTTAAAAGCCAAGACAAATTCAAATAGAGCCTCTAAATCGAAACGTTGTATGTGGCTGCAGTTGATTAAGATACAGTGTTCAGCTAGGACTCGTCTACGGAAATGTTTTTTCAGTATATATACAATTCATGAATAAAAGCATTGGAAAGGGAAAAACCTCACCCTGTTTTATTTTAATACATGTTCGTGGCGGGTCTTCTTGTGATTTTACCTTCTTCCCCGGTGATTTGAAAATATTCGTGAGGCAGGGTTTTGGTGCATTTACAATGCTAAATCGTTTTATGCCAAAACCGTTTTAGTGTACAAGGGACTATGCTCTGTGGGCTAGGATAAATGAAGCCACGATTAATTTAAAGAAGTGTCGCTCGCCCTCTAGGGCCCTCCTAACGGAATGGTTAACTGTAGAGAGGGTAAAAACAACCCGTACAATACAAATACACTCCCGACTTTCCGACGTAAGGGAAACCATTTGACTCTTTCTATTGTCCCCCTGCGCTTGTGCCAGCCTCACTCTCTGTCCCCACATCCTTCCCCGTCCGGCCGCTTTGCTTACATCCCCGTCCCCCCGCCCCCCCATACACCTTTTTCTGGCCTTTGAGCGAGCTCTAGGCCCCCTGTTCTCACCCTACTTCTACTAATCCCATGATGAATAATATCCTCCCACCTATTCCCCGTCTCAACTGTGCCGAGCCTGATCTTTCTAACATAAATGTAAACAACTGTTAGTATAAAGCATACGCACCATAAGGTATGATTTGGCATCATAGATATATTCGAGCTATATCTATATATATATATAGATATATATATCGAGAGAGATAATAGAGATAGAGCGAGATAGATATATAGAGAGAGTGGAGATATATAGAGAGGATATATAGATATAGAAGATAGGATAGGTAGATATTAAGAGATATATATATATAGATATAGATTATATATAATAGAGATATCATATATATATATATAGAGATATAGATATATAGATATATCTATTATATATCTGTCACCTATATCCTACTTAGGGAGACACTGATCTTTGGTATGTATCATGAATAGTTAGGGAGACATTGACTGTCTCCCTAACGGTTCCTTTAGAATGGCGGTTATTCCGCTAATATCTTGAAGATGCGATGAATCGGTGAAGCGTACACTGGAGAACTCTTACAAAGTAAACAACCTGAAGCTATTGGCGTCTCTTTCTGATTATATCTGATCCTTCCTCGTCGAAGAGGACAAACTTTACTTAGGAATTCGACACATTGAAATGAAATAAATCAGGGACTTGACCACAGAGGACTAAGTACATTGCGGGATTTAGAGCATGGCCCTCAGTAGTTCAGCGCTTAAATTCAAATTGGTGGACAATGGTAGTAGAAACCTAAGGCAAAATAATGCATCCCTGGGATTGTTGTATTTTACAAGAGCCAATTATATGCTGATTTAGGATAACAGTATCTATACTATACGTGAAATGTTCCATTGTAAACCAGCTCAGTGGCAGTAAAAGAGATGAGCAACTCGATTCGCGGTTAAATGTAAAAAGATCCAGTGCTTAGGGCAAATCCATTAACCTACTTGTAACTGAATTTCTAATCGCTTCTTCAAGTTTTAAACTTGAACGTAAAAATAGCCCTTATTTTTTAATTCAGAAGTTGTATAAATGTTATTGTCTGTACAAACACAAACAACGACAACACTGAAATATAATACTCAGAACCAACAGAACAAACAAAACATCTCTCATACAAAGAGTTTACACGGATGTTAAAAAAAGGAAAAAACAATGATTAAAAATCTGAGTTTATTATTTTTGGTTTTAATCCTCGACATATGAGTGAAGCTAACATATGCGTTACTAATCAAAAACGAAATAAGGCAGACATATGAAAACTGGTTGCCGATAATCTTTCATGTAAAATATCCAATTTGCCTCATTGTCCAAATACAGGTCTCGATTCATAATCGCACTGTACAGGGGTTGTCCACAAAAATTGATTTGCAAGGCAAGTGCCCTCGTTGGAGGTAAAACAATAAAATAGGAGTAATATACAACAATCAACATATGAAGGCCTAACGTTTGGACATAACCTTTACAGCATCCAATTGGTTGTTGCAATCAGGATATGAATTGGTTTCCAAAAGAGGTGGGAACCATTGTGCCACTTGTCAAAAGAAGGGATTACAAAGTAAGAGCATCAGTTCATAGGCGATAGGGCTATGATTTAAATTTTACGTCAGAAACCTGCACGTTGCCACATCAAAAGAGTTCCATTACTATTTAAATAGTCATGTTGCTTTTTCAATATGTATTGCACAGACCAAGTGGTATTTGTATTTACTTCAAGAACAGAAGTCCTTTCAGCATCTTAACAAGTATATTATTTAGGCAAGATTTACCAATATTGTTGATAATGTCTAATGTTTCCAGCTGAGTTGTGATTTATTTTTATGTTCTTTACTGTTAGAATGTTTACTCAGAAAAAGAAACATTGCTATGAAAAGTAACAAGATAACAGATTCAAGCATTATAATTGTGATGGTGAATTCTTTTGAATCAATAACGTGTCTATGAACTTGTAAACAGTTCAAAATTAATAAGTCCCCCCCCTAAACAAAGGTGCACTTTTCTGGAAAAAGTTAGGCTCCTTAACCTGTTTACAAAAATGTGAAAATGTTCACTGGCAATGTTACACATTTGATGTGCCAAAAAAAAAAATCACACAATAGTAATATCTCCCTGAAATATTCATAATTATTCAAATTTGATGACGAATTAAAAGTGGCACTTTCGGACTGGGATGTAAACAATTGAAAAAATCCCGAACGGAGAAGTACCAACATGCCAGTACAACGCAGGAAGGAATAACGAATAACTTGATTCTGGTACCAATGGATTTAAGCTATGGTCATCTGTCTTTATATGCTACCAAACGAGTACAACATGCCTAGAATTACGTCAGGGTGACGTCATAAGCACAGTGTCAGATAACTGTAATTTTCCAAGTTAGTACACAGGGTTATAATAGGGGAAAATGTGTTTTTTCACCAAAAAAGTTTGGAATATCCGATGTCCACACGTTTGTGCTATCTTTAATGGGACATGACTAGTTTTATACTCAGAGAGTTTTAATGCTACAGTGCTGAGTCGGAAAATTGCGGCATTACAATTTTCCACCTATAGCCCGTATTGTTATACTTTCCTCAACTTCGGACGTAATAGTGACGTCATACTGGATTTGATACCAATGGAACGAAGAAACTCTCAGCTATCATGTGGTACCCAAATTTATGGGAATCCGGGGATGTTCAGTAATATGGGAAAAAGAATATTAAAAAAAATCTTTAAAACTTGATTTTTCGACTGTTAAAGCCCTATGCAAAAAACGTGCCATTTTTTATTTGTCATCAAATTTAATAATGACGTCGTTTCAGAGAGAAGGTAAACTGATGTGCAAAACTTTTTGCCGATTAATGTGTCCCATTTCCGCTGACATTTTACATTTGTGTAACAGGTTTCGGAGCCAACTTGGCCGAAAAATTGACAATTGTCAGGGGGGACTTACTTTTTGAACGTATATAATTATTCGATGTGTATAGGGTTATCCCACTTCAGTAAACGTGGCACATTTGGTATTTCACCCTCTCATAAAATATTAGCCATCTGTGGATTGCAAAACCCAATCGAAAGCTGTAAATGTATTCAAAAGCCAAGACTACATTTAAGACATTATGTAAAGATCACGTCACTAGTTTATTTTTTTTCACTCCAACGAGGGGTTGTGCCGTTGCACCATTTTTGTTCGGTTATTCAATGGCTTTTGTAACACTTGGGAGATTTCGTTAAAGTTAAAACGCCTACACATAAACCAGTTTTAGTGTTTAAATGCTAAAGCGGCACGTAATGGTAGGATTCAAGTACTCGTGCTTAGTCCGAAGCTCTTATCCTTGCGTTCTAGACACTTAGGTCGTATTTCCAAAAAACTTGTTTAACATAACGCAATTTTGTTTAAAATTTACACACCTAAAAGCGTTACAGAAGAAAACAAATTATACGACAGCAAATAGGTAAGTGTAAGTACCTCAATGTACCTCAGCCCCATTGACACTACCAGGTCGATGATGGCTATCAATAATTATGATGTACGTAGCTAATCAGAGACATGATATAGGGCCTAACACGCATTACAGGTAGGAGCCTGAGAAGTATATTTTGATGGTGGCTTAGAGGGGTATATCATTGTAATATTATATCCCTTACGTCCATAGAGGAAAATGACTAAACCTGACGATCACCCACCGCAAAATCGGGAGGAGCGTTATTTGTCTTGTTAGATCTAGGAGCATTTCCCCCTAAACAAAAGGCAGGGGCCGCTCGTGATTTTTGAACGTGGCACACATGACAATTAAGAGATAGTGAATACATGTGGTAGTCCTCAGGAATAAGGTATTGAAAGATTGGTTCCGGGCCAGGTTAGGACTGAAAATTTAAAAAAAAAAAAAGATGCCTCAGCATGATTAAATAGCAGTGGCCTGTTAAAGAGGTTAAAGGATGACGAATTTCACGGTCGGATGACTATCTCTTAAATAATGTGCTTTATTAAAATTTATGTTTTGGCTCAGTAAGCATTTTTGGGCGACACCATATCAAAAAATACAGGACATATAACAGCTATGATGAGAAGCGGATCAACACTGCCCTTTCACTAGATGTGTAAAGTGATGCATGAATACTGAGGGAGTTGGGGAGAACAATTTGCATGAATTGTTTAGTCAAGACATCGTGATATTTTGATTAAAAGCATGAGTCAATGGGACGCCTTAAAACATTTGCATACTTTCGCGGTCAACCGTAACTTATTAACAACCGTAACTTAAATTGAATGTGTACAGAAGTGGTTAAAGAGTGTACAAAGTACGATGCACATATCCACGATTCAAGTAGTATTGGATAATAACACTGTGTGTATTGCATATAACTATTTTCTAGTTTCCATCCTGTGTGGAATGTGAGCATAATATTACGTGTACATTCGATCTACTCTGCAAGAAAATCTTAATGTTTTTTTTTTATTTCTGTCAGTAAAAAAAAACCTTATGGAGAATTGTGATACTATCTGCCCATAACATCAAAACGCTTCATTAAAACCAACTCAACTTTTAAAAATATCTCTTTGTTCGAGGATATCCATTTCACCATAAACAAATAGAAAGTTCTAATATTGCGAAATATACTTCAGTTAAGTTTTAGGCCATCTTACATCCAAAATTCAAGTGTCAGTAATAGTATCGATAATTAAAAGCTTAGGGGACACTAAGAAATGTTTTGAGGATACAAATTTCTCTAATTTTGCACCTGTATCTTTGTAGAAGATAATCTTCTCTGGCGTCAGGGTCCTAATGGGCCCTATATCCCTAACGCCCTTAGAGAAAAACCTGACAAGTCACCCAAAAAGGGGAGGGGGAAGGTTATTTTTATGTTAGATTCTAGGGGAATTTCACTGGCGTACCCGGGGGGGGCTTTGGGGCTAAAGCCCCCCTCAAAGTTCTCAAGAAAAAAAACAGAGGAAGGAAGTAAGAGGAAGGGAGAAAGAAAGAAAAAGAGGAAAAGAGAAGGAGAAAGAAGAAAGAAGAAGGAAAAAGAAGAGGAAGAAGTACGCAAGGAAAGGCATTTGAGGGTATGAAAACCCTAAAACCTTAGGAGCTTCAGGGGGCCTGCCCCTCGACACCCGCCGGGGCGTTGCCCATGGACCCACTTGTGTCGCTCCTGCGCTTCGTTCTCATGATTCGAACATCTTTAGTCCAGCCACCTCAATTAAATTTCCTGGGCACGCCATAAATTCCTCCTAACCCAAGGCATGGGTCCGCTCCTTGTGATTTGTTTTTGTAAGTACATTAATGCAGTTAAGGGACATTAGGGAGTTAGAAACAGATTGGATTTCTCTCATGACGACAGAAACTTTGAGTTATATAAAGAACGGCGTTGTTTCGGCTTATGACTTAACGTGTCAGTTTTAAAATACATGATAATTTTGCTCTTAATCTGCAAAAGCGGTTCCGGTTTTTGGGGCGCATTTTGTTCGGAAAAATCTTTTAACTGATTCCATTTAAAGGTCGTCAACCCAATGATGCTTGCTTTGCAACTACCAGTAATGGCGTATAGTTTGTGGTAATCATGTACAAGTACACGGGGAAAATTGATATTACCCGGTAATATATTTTTTTCTAAATATCATATTAGCCTTATAACTTGACGGGAAATGTGATTTTACAGTAATAGGTTACATGGCTCAATTTCCTTCTTGACATAATCTGTTTTCAATGTCCTTCCTCACCATTAAACCAAACGTTAAATTAGAGGTAGAGCCATATGAACTTGCATATGATCTTCCACAAGAGTCTGAAAGAAATGTTTTGATGGTTTCTAGGCACAATGACTACTGATTCTAAATCTTGATGACGCAAAACTCGGCCATCTTGAACCTTTGAAATATGGAAGGAGAGTAAATTCAACAGGGTAAAATTGAAGAAGGTGATTCAAAGGTTCTTCTGGTTCTAACAGGGATTAAACAATATAGTTTGCTATATCTAGGACCATCTTTTAACATGTGGGCGTACAATTGGTTCAAGGTCATCCTGGGTAAATTGTTTAGAATGCATAGATTCCTCTTAAAATGGGCTCAAAGTCTTCAAGCTGTGATAGAGTAATGTAAAAGAAGTGTTATGTAATTTGTTTGACATTTTGGGGGGTCAGCAATATAGCCTCTGCTTAATACCTTTGAGCTGATTAATATAAAGTAAATGCATTCCTCTTTTAAATCCCATACGAACAATTTGAAACCATCATCATCAGCAGCCTTTTTGTCTGTCCACTGTTGGACGAAAGCCTCAACATGTTTCCATGCTGGATTTCGGCCTACCCATCCACGCTGGCCTAGTGCGGGTTGGAAGGGACCCTGGTACCTAGAGTGATGAGTGCAGGTAACAGACCCGGGATGGTCCCCTACTCTTTTTTCGATAAGGTCTACAACTTTTTAGGTGTTCAGGAATCTGATACACGGGACCAACAGCTTTACATGACTCTCCGAACCATGAGGCGCCGGGCACCCATTGCATACACCTGCACATTTTACGCAATGGGTGGGAGCGAGGAGAAATTCCATAATCACACTGCTGTGCAATTATGCAATTTCCGACCTATATAGAACTATTTAGTATGACCAAGAAACCCGACTCTTGCGGGGCTCGAACCAGTGCCGCTTCGATCACCACGAATAGATCTTATACTCTGCCGACGGTTCAGCGCCTTAGACCGCTCGGCCACCTCGCCCTCTTTGAAACCAATTTGGCACAGATCGAATCATTTTTAAATGTTTACCCCATTTACCCCTTTTATGACCTTTCACAGTTTTTGGCCTGTCTTGCAAACGCCTAAGAGTGTTTTAATCCTTAGATTCAGATGAATATTTCCATAAACCTTTTAACCCCTGTTAATTTACCCCTTCCCTATCTTAAAATGTTCAAGGACGACAAAGTTGCAAGATTTGGATTCGGCATGTCAATATAGCCTAAGACCAATCAAACATTTCTTGCAGACTCTTGTGCAAGGTCATATTAGTCAACCGCATGAATATTATACCATAAGTGAAATCCTCTGTTGCGTTCTGCCCACATCTCAATTCACTAGTCATTATCTCCTCAAAGCAGCAATTTCCTTTAACGGGGCATTTACTGATAATTACTTATATTTTTATATAAATATCACGATATCCATATGAATAACCCGATAGGAATTCTAATACAATAATAGGTTTCACGGCTCTATTCTTCTTAACATAATCTATTGTCAATATCATTCCTCATCATTAAAGGGATAAGCAGCGATCGCTAATCTGAAACATCGGAAACAAAACCTCCAAGTGGTTGAATTGGAATCCCTATATTAAAGACAAAACAATACATTTTACCTGATTCTGAATATCTGATGCATGTGTATGAAAATTCCGACTCGAGATGAACAAAAGCAACCTTTCTCTGCAAATATCACAGATTTTAAAGCGTGATGTTGTACACCATGACCATGATCTCTCAAACACGTACATTATTGATCTTTTTTTATTCTGTTCTAGTGTGCAGCACAATCAGCTTTTTAGTGTAAATTTTGAGTCGCCATCACTGCATGTCAATTTGCGAGAGACGATACTGGCAAATTTCTCCAATACTTCATTCTTTTAACCATTTTCCCTACATTGATGTAGTGTAATCGAATTGTACACACTTAACCCTGATTTATAAGCTTATATTTAAAAAAAAAAAAAAAAAATCATTTTTCTCGCATTATCACAGCTTATCCCCTTAAACAAAACGTTATAACATTAATGAAATCCTCTGTTGCGGTCTACCTGACATCCCAAACCACTCTTCATTATCTCCTCAAACTAGCAATTTCCCAAGTCCTTAACGCAAAGTGTGTTCCTATGGGTTCCGCTATGTCTGCGTTGGGTGATATTGGATATTTGCATTTGCAGAACAGGACTATCCGGAGCAATTACTGATAATTAACACTTTTAAAAAATAAATGTTAAAATAGCCATATCAATAACTCGACAGGAACTGTATTACAGTAAAAGCTTTCATGGCTCTATTCTTCCTGATATAATCTGTTTTCAATGTTATTCCTCATCATTAAACAAAATCGTAACGCCATTAGTGAATTCCTCTGTTACCTTCTACCCAACATCCTAATGCATGCATCATTATCTCGTCAAACGTGAAATTTCCTAAGTTCTTAACGCAAAGTGTGTTCCTGTGTGTTTCGACATGTCCGTGTTATGTGATGTATGATATTTACCTTGCGGAATATTCCCCCTAAACAATTTCTTAAAACTCAATTACGGAAAAAGTCTTTTGCCTTTTTTCATACTACAAGGGTATAAATTTATCTTATGTTAAATTGGCCATATTTACTTACTTAGTTCTAGTAAGTTTTATATACCATCTTTGTTTTTGCACAGTTTTAGATATCACCTTTGCTAAATCCTGCCCATAATTAGCTTTTTACAATAACGTGTCGGATGTTCTTCAAAAAACATATTTATCTGCAATATATATTTAAATCTTGTAGGAAGTATTAGATATCGCAAGCAGGTGATCATCTATTATCTATTAGTCTTATGAATATTCGATATCTGTTGAAACTATTAGCACATTGTTGTACTAAATACTTTGGAAGTTTTTAGTCTTTACTGATAAAAAAATTATAATTGTTTATATTTGAAGAATCTCTTCTTTAAAGCAAATATTATTTCAAAGTATCGCTCGTTTTTAGAAAACAAAATGAGCAAAGCTGTGCCATAATTATTAATATACAACGGAGCCTACTTCGAGATTTCTTCACTGGAATCATTTCCATTACAAAAAATGGGTAACAATTGGTAAGATTATCAGGTTGCTTGTGAATGCTTTCAGTAAGTGCTCATTTATTTAAAAAATGTTGTTTTATTTTCTCTTTTCATTATTTTTTCCAACGTTTCTCTTATGTTCAACATTCCCGTGTATTGATAACAGCCATGGTTGTGTTACGTCAAGTTTGGTGTGATACACCGGATAGCACTTCGTTTTCCTGGATTCAAGACAACTTTTGGAATTAATCATTTCAAGGATTGCAGATTTTTTTTCTCTCAAAATACAATTTGAAATTTCTGGAAATGTATTCTCATCAAAATGAAATAAATTTGTTAATCTAATTTTAAGTTCCAACGTTTCTCTTATGTTCAACATTCCCGTGTATTGATAACAGCCATGGTTGTGTTACGTCAAGTTTGGTGTGATACACCGGATAGCACTTCGTTTTCCTGGATTCAAGACAACTTTTGGAATTAATCATTTCAAGGATTCCAGATTTTTTTTCTCTCAAAATACAATTTGAAATTTCTGGAAATGTATTCTCATCAAAATGAAATAAATTTGTTAATCTAATTTTAAGTTCTTTGAAACAAAATTTGAGAGAATGTATAATATATAGACTACACAAAATATACCCTTGCATGTAGTAAATTCTTAAATCTATCATTACCTCTCATTAGTGCATGGCTGGTATTAAGCTTGAACTTCACTTTACATGTTTACCATATGCCTAAGTATGTGCAATATCTCTAAAAAAAATTCGTATGTTACTATACGAACCATTGCAGCTACCACGTGCAACCTTTTTAAAACAGATTTTCCTTGAAGGAACACGATTTCGAACATTACGTGTGGTTGATATTAATGAAGTTTTGATGATATCTTGCTTTGATTTATCATCCGAGCAATCTTTATAATAAATTGCAACATGATGAACATTCCGTACATAAATTACATTTTAAACTGTCATAATAAGCCGGTTTGATGAAGGGCGAGGATAAATCTGGTTAAAGTTTTATGCTCTGTGTCTGATGGAACATTTCAAATCTTTATCTACAACGTGTTCTGTACAGGTGTAGACGTTGCAATATATATTATTTTACAACAAAGTATAAACGAATGTATTAATTTTTTTTTTTTTTTTTTTTATCGCTCGTTTTTAGAAAACAAAATGAGCAAAGCTGTGCCATAATTATTAATATACAACGGAGCCTACTTCGAGATTTCTTCACTGGAATCATTTCCATTACAAAAAATGGGTAACAATTGGTAAGATTATCAGGTTGCTTGTGAATGCTTTCAGTAAGTGCTCATTTATTTAAAAAATGTTGTTTTATTTTCTCTTTTCATTATTTTTTCCAACGTTTCTCTTATGTTCAACATTCCCGTGTATTGATAACAGCCATGGTTGTGTTACGTCAAGTTTGGTGTGATACACCGGATAGCACTTCGTTTTCCTGGATTCAAGACAACTTTTGGAATTAATCATTTCAAGGATTCCAGATTTTTTTTCTCTCAAAATACAATTTGAAATTTCTGGAAATGTATTCTCATCAAAATGAAATAAATTTGTTAATCTAATTTTAAGTTCTTTGAAACAAAATTTGAGAGAATGTATAATATATAGACTACACAAAATATACCCTTGCATGTAGTAAATTCTTAAATCTATCATTACCTCTCATTAGTGCATGGCTGGTATTAAGCTTGAACTTCACTTTACATGTTTACCATATGCCTAAGTATGTGCAATATCTCTGAAATATTTCGTATGTTACTATACGAACCATTGCAGCTACCACGTGCAACCTTTTTAAAACAGATTTTCCTTGAAGGAACACGATTTCGAACATTACGTGTGGTTGATATTAATGAAGTTTTGAGGATATCTTGCTTTGATTTATCATCCGAGCAATCTTTATAATAAATTGCAACATGATGAACATTCCGTACATAAATTACATTTTAAACTATCATAATAAGCCGGTTTGATGAAGGGCGAGGATAAATTTGGTTAAAGTTTTATGCTCTGTGTCTGATGGAACATTTCAAATCTTTATCTACAACGTGTTCTGTACAGGTGTAGACGTTGCAATATATATTATTTTACAACAAAGTATAAACGAATGTATTAAACATTACAGCGGCTGGAAATGTTTCATGCCATAAACTCGGATCGTCAAATGATGTGTTGCCTATAAAAGCAGACATTACTATAGTTTATTGTTTTTAATCCGTGTCATATCATGCGTATGGTCGACGGTATGTTTTATCTGGAGTGTATGTGTTGATACCGAAATTTTAACAACCGAATATGTTGTGGAATACATACATTATTGCATTATTAAGTGTGATTGTTCCTTTTATTGCAGATTAAAGCTTCATATTGTGGTATAAATATTTAAGGAATAAAATGGTGATGCAATATCATTTATGAGCGAATAATGCGTCCGAGGTCGGAAAACATAAATAATGGGCCCACCCTTTATTTTGAAAGTTTTTTTTTTCAAGCTGAGGATTCATGACCCTAAAGATGATACTGCAAATCCTGTATTTCAATTTTTTACCTAAAAGAGCTTGAATTTATAAGAAAATGCATTAGCGACCCATTATTGCAGAATAGTGGGCAGTAAATTGACCAATCCGAATGAGGCATTTTCAATAGTGAGCATTACAGGTAAAAGAATAACCATTTTTAAATTTGCCTCCTGTGTAAAATATTAAAATTTATAGAACTTTACAATCTCAAAACAGATGAATTTTCAGAATTACTCAAGTTTGATAAATGTTTTCAAAAGTAATTTTGATGAGGACCACCCACACACACACACACACACACACCCACACACCCACACACACAATGTGTTTAGCACTACTGAAGTTGGGCCTCATGTAGCAATGTGTTTCGGCATCAGTGCTACTCTTAGTTTTCTCAAAATAGGCGAGGCTATCAAAAATTGACTCAAAACCACACCAGTTTTTGTCTGAAATATTTTTTCTCGAAATATAATATTTGTTCACGTCACAGATAACAAGACACGCGTCTGCATTTAACATGATGCATCTAACGGATATTACTAGTGAGATAATATTGATCATAACGATTCTTTATTCTCCCTCGCTCTGCAAACTTAAGACCGTTTTTTTTTTTTTTTTTTTTTTTTTTTTTTTTTTTTTTTTTTTTTTTTTTTTTTTTTTTTTTTTTTTTTTTTTTTTTTTTTTTTTTTTTTTTTTTTTTTTTTTTTTTTTTTTTTTTTTTTTTTTTTTTTTTTTTTTTTTTTTTTTTTTTTTTTTTTTTTTTTTTTTTTTTTTTTTTTTTTTTTTTTTTGCGCTAAAAAACGTAGGAATATCGGATTTTCATGCGGTTTTTAGCTCTAAATGATGGCAAATGACTAGTTTTACATAAACATAGAGTTTTGAGCCATAATGTGCAAAATATTTTCAAACATGCACCATAAAATATCCTCCCCCCCCCCACCCTTCGACTTTGACGGAATACCCTAACCCGGTGAAGGTGACTGACCTTCACATTTTCGCTAAATGGACCAGAAAGGATGAGAGGAAGATTAACCTACGAAGATTTTTACGAACAGTTTTGGGCATTTTAGCGCCCCGGGCGAAGTTCACGGGGGGGTGGAAACCACCCCCCCCCCCGGTTGGGACGAGGGTTAAACCAATCGTGATTAAAGACAGCCACTTGAGAAGTGTTTGCGCGGCCAAGAGAGGTTTGTAGAGCCCAATTTGTGATTGTGTTCAGTCGTCTGTGGATAGATCTAATTTGGGATGTTCTCACTTCATTTATTGTAGTGTAAAATCAGACACAAAACCGGTGTTATATCCCCCAGGTAGTTATTATTTAGTTCCCTAAGAGGGTTGTGGACTCAGGGTTTCGTTAACCATTTGAGGTCTACCATCTCTCCGCCATCTCTCCGGTATTTCGAGGTTGGCTCATCACATGATATAACATGATGAGTAACCAATCCAAATAATTCTGCCGGGGCATCGTTAAGACCTGTTCTTTAACTTTCTCTGTGATTGGCTAATTACATCATATGCCCCATGCATAACCAATCCAATCGTTCGGTAGTCTCGAGGGTAACAAAAAGCTCGTCAGCATTGATGTGTGGAATGAGAAAAACATGTATTAGATGAGTGACAGTAGCTAATTAAGCTTTACTAGACAGAAAACAGTGTTCGTTTTTACTTGTATAAAACCCTGGTAAAAATCAAGTAATGGTTTAATGGCTGTAGTTCGTGACCACCTTTTACCTTTTTCACAATTATGTAACACTAGACATTCACCTTACGTAATGTCGCTCTAGCCCCCTATTAGTCGTGTGACTAATGTTAAATTTTCTGGAGGCCATGAAAGCAACTTAGACAAACTCTTTGAGCAACGGATTTAACATGCGATTCTCAGGCAGCACCGAATTACGTTAATGACAGGGAAGAAGAAAAGATTTGAACCGGAATGTAAAGACTCGTCCCGAGTGCCTGTTCCCAAGATTTTATACTACTGCCATTTATGTCGTTCAAGGACCGATGAAGCCTTAATCGGGAAATATTTAACAAGTTCATATTTACCATGAGAGAGTAGATGGTGTCATGCTACACTGTCTTGTAGGTTTTTATCACCTTCTATTTGGAGGACACGCTCCATAGTTTGAGTTCTCCCGTATGTTCCTGAATCTTTCATCATGCAATCTTGTGTGTGTTTTACGGGTACGTAGAGAAGCTATGGGAACTAGCATATCGATGGTGGTAAATCCGTGGGTAAATCAACTTTATATCAGCTCTGTCGATTATTTCGATCCATGTTACACATTTAAACTAAGAGTGTAGGCTTAGTAGTTGATCGGGAAAACACGCGGATGGTGCTTTCCTTTACTAATAACATCTCCCTACCAGGCACGTTATAAAAGACGTTGTATAAGGCAGCCGTATGGGAGCCATTCAGTGTTGATGAGTTGCTTATAATGCTATTAATAACTACATTTTCCCGCCAAAGTTTGATAATTTTCCGTGGATATTAGAAACAGCATATTTTTGTTTAAATTATGCAGTTAACGATGGTGTGCGTGGAGGTACATTGCAAACACACAAGGTGTTATAATAAAATCAAAATTTAGATTAATTATTTTTTTCTCGGAATTTCCATAACATACATTGGTGTAGCGTAATAAAAAATAACAACACAAAAGCAGATCTGTATAACTCGCCAAACGAAAGTGTTGAATGGGCTATGAATTCAAGTCGACCTTGCTATACTTTGTAATTGTTTGCTGTCTATTCACTCTAGGTTTTACTTGTTATCAATTGATACTTTACGCTATCGAATAAAAACCCCTATTTCACTAAAAAATTATATAAAAATCGGAAATTGAAAACCTCAGCGCTTAGCTATCCGTGGGTTCTGCGTAGTGTCGAATCAGCATAAATGATAGTTCTCAGGAAACGGCTGTTTGAAATAAAAAGAAATGGGCTATTTTAAGTGCGCGTTATATGTAAAGCATGAATGGTTTTAATAACTGACGACCGTATATAAAAATACCAACAGAACAACTGTTTTCTATCAAAATGGCCACTGAATGTGGTTCGATGTTTGTGTCAAAACCCCAAATGTTTGATTCGCTGTGCTCTAAGGAATCGAATACGTATTCGACTTCATGATTAAACCAGTTTGATTCTATGTGGTATGGTTGGGAGATTTTACTATAGGTACGGGGTTTTACTATTTTAAAATGATGATGGCCGATGTGCCACGATGATAAGAATATCGATGGCGGTGATGATGGTGGCAATAAAGATGAACGATGAAATAAGTAAAACATCGAGCTTGACGACGATAATTATGCTACTGATCGATGATGGATGAATTAATGATGATTTGATGATGATTATGTGATGATGATGGTGATGTGATGGTGCTTACTGACATGGTTGGTGGTGATGATGATATGATGGTGGTGGTTGGTGATTGGAAACATTCACTGTTGCATTATCGTTCGATGTAAAGTATAGCCACGATGACCACGATTCAGAAAATTACAACCTTCTTACAAATTCGGCTCCTTAAAATTAATAGCTTTAATGAGTCGCCAATTATGTTTTTAACTCATTTTTTTTGCAAAAAAACATAATTTTCAAGAGTAAATACGTTAGAAGAACACAAAACATTGTAGTGCATGTTATATAAAAATTAATACTAGTAATATTCATTTGTACACACAATAAATAGTGGCTAGAACTGTTCCAAAATTGAGCTCCGAATATAAAAATGTACTACTGGATTTCAATAACTCAAAAGATTTGGTGAGGATAAAGCGGTCTAATTTTCCTTTGCTCGTTTTCTTAAATTTCTCATTAATATATAGTTCCTAGCTTTTAAGTAATGTACATCGCTAAAAATTATACCACACTTAAAACGAATTAACAATGAAATGGTAATAAACAACATAATCTACACAATTCTCGGGCACTAACGCCTTATTACAAAACCTTCCAGAGAAAATATCATTTGATCCTGAAAGGCGAGTTTTTTTTTAAATTGAATGTATATATTAGGTAATATTTAGTTTGGAGAAATCCAGTTAACATAAAAGAAAATCAAAACTTTCGCAATATGTTTACAAGTCTTTTTTGTACCCCGGTTTACTAAGGGGGGGGGTGTAAACACCCGATAATTCATATTATAAAGCATAGATGATTCGATGTTGGTATACCGTTGATAGCATTGTCCACGTTTTTCTACTGCTTCCAACATAACCTATAATGGCGTCCACATGACGTCAAAGTTCACAAGTTGGCAAAAAGTGGTCATTTCCCACAGCACACAACAGAGTATAAAATGAAAACTGAATTTTGCATAAAAAAAGGTAGGAATATTGGATTTTTCATGGCGGGTTTGGCCCCAGTTGTATGGAAATGACTAGTTTTTAAATCAACATATAATTTAAATCCATACAGTGCACAATTTAAACAACGAACTATACTAAAGGTTATGCAGTATCATTTATAGGCGAATAATATCCTTCGAAGTCGAAAAAAAATAATGGCGCCATTATTTTTTATTTTTTCCCGCACAAAAAGGAATTACAATATGAGCCATAGATGATACTACAAAACCTCATTTTCTATTTCTATACCTAAAAAAACTTGATTTATTTTGTTGTTTGTATAGGTTTTAAGTAATAGCCTCTATCTATGTAGTATTTGTATGCTGATTATTAATGATAAATAAATGATAAGATAAGAAAATGCATGAGCGGCTAATTATTGCAGAATAATGGGCAGTAAACTGACCAATCAGGAATGCTGCATTTCAATAATGGTATAGTAGAGTAGTAGAACCACTACCACCATTCGACTTCGACGCTAACCCCGGTGAGGTGCGACCTTCACATTGGTTTCGCCAAAAAATTAGCAGAGGATGTGAAATAATTAACGAGTGCCTTAACGAAAGTGTTTAACGTTTTGCGCACCAATTGAAAGTTTACCTGGGGTGGAACTCTCCCCTTTGGTAATACGAGGGTAAATGTCACTCTGGCCCAACTCCAAAAAAAAATTTAAGAAATATAAATTTTGGTGTATTTGTACAAATGTTTAAAACTACCAAAACTTGGATAATTCTTTTTACGACGCACAGACGTAGGTTTCAACAAGTACAAGCAACATAATTATTAAAACACAAAAAATTAAAAATGTGAATGAAATAACATGACCAATCCCTCATGAAGTATAGAGAGGTAAATTTCCCGATTTTGATTTCAATGAAGTAACAAATATTTGTCCCAGCTTAATACGTATTCGTTCACAATTATCTGGGTGCTTTGAGATAATTTGGACACGCAAAGCTTTCGAATACGTATTCGATTCTTTGTGAAACCCGTTTATACAAATGCGTGTTATTCGACTGTGTTATTTTGGTTAGGAGATGTAATTTCAATTTTATTTTTGGGTACATTAAAGAGTACATGACAGGCAACCAGAATCAACTATTAACTCAATTTGACCAAAAATCAGATTCGACACTATGTCGTGACCACGACGATATGATCGCAATGAAATCTCTTGCGCTAGAAATTGTATACGGCGCCACATGAGTTTCCATCCTTAGGCCAAAATTTAAAAAAAAATATCTCGGACCAGAAGATCGCGCCAATGATTTCAATTTTTTTAGCGCATTTTTTTTTTACTCACCCTATTTTTTTTAATTTTATTAAAAAAAAAATCGCCCTGCCCTTTTCACATTTTTTCTGAGGCAGAATCTTGGTGTTTTTTTATTGCAATTATTGGAGAGTAAAGGCACACCACACGAACGTCTTCGGAGATTTCGGAAATCTGAATGTGTGTTCATGACGTTCGAGAGACATCAGGTGGTCAAAATTATATGCGCAATGATAATGGAAATCCGGTATGTCTCGGCTATCGGAAGCTGAAAACATAATTAAATAAGCTTTCGTTTGTGGTGTGGTGTTTGTTTGTGTTTAGTAACGTTGCGCCATTGAGTCAATCCCGGAAATGGAGGGTTTGAAAAAGAAGTACTCCTAAAGAATCGTAGGATTATGCGCGATATATGTGACTAGTGAGATGAACTGTCTGTGTCGGTATTACTTAGATCATTCCTGAACCACAGTTCTCATTGCAAAGGGGGCATTTATTTACGAAGGTGACCATAGCAAATATTGCTGGCTATTACCGGAGGGAAACCAAGTTTGAAATTGGAAATGCAATGGGAGTATTGATTGCTGTCATAATAATGCGCGGAACGAGTTTGTGGCGCGGTCAAGCATGGTTTGCTAGACGTACAATGTTACACACAGATTCGGTTTGTGCTATTTGAACGCGGTGAATTAACTTAGGTCAGTCAGGAATTGTACTACACATGCGCGAATTGCCGTCGGTGACTAGCCGTCGGTGCCTTGTCACTAGAATCTTTATACCAGGCTTTCAATAGAGAGGTTTATGTTTATTTGTGCACCACAAAAACAACTCTTATTGTAGCAGAGCCGTCGCCTGGGGGGGGGGGGTATAGGTAGGGTTTTGATCAGCCAATTTCGTTATAACTCATCAAAATGAAATAAATAAATTTTGAGTTCTTTGAAACAAATTGAGAGAAGAATTTATAACAGATACACAAATATTACCCTTGCGTTTAGTAAATTCTGAAATCTGTCATACCTATATTGTACATGTGGTATTAGATGAACTTCACTTTACCATATATGAAATATGTTTAATATATCTAAAAATAGTTCGTATGTTACAGCTATACGAACCATCTTGCGGCTCTCACGTGCAACATTTTCTTAAATAGATTTTCCTCGAAGGAACAATATACGAACATAACGTGTGGCTGATATTAATGAAATTCTGATGATTAATCTTGCTTTCAGAACTTAATTAGAATTAATAGATTATCATCTTTATAATAATGGCAAATAATGGCATTCGGACATAAATTAGATTTGGAAATTTTCATAATAAGTCGGTTTGATGAAGGGCGAGGATAAAGTGATTAATGTTGATGTTCTGTGTGTCTGATGTAACATTTAAACTCTTTATCTACAACGTGTTCTGTGCAGGTGTAGACATGGCAATATTAATTTGTACTATAAGAGGATGTACTAAAAAACTTTCAAGGTTGGAAAGTTTCAGGTCAATAACCTCGGATCGTCAAAATTGATGTGTTGCATATAAAAGAAGAACATTACTATAATTGATTTTTATCGTTTGTCACGTCATAGGGGTATGTTTTCATGTTAGAGGGTATGTGTTGATACCGAAATTTTAAGAAACCAAAGAGTGGAGTAGATTAAGTGGAATTGTTCTGTTAACGCAGATTAAAGCTTCAAATTGTGGTATAATCAATTAGGAAATAAATGGTGATGCAATATCTTTTATGAGCGAATAATATGTCCAAGGTCGGAAAAACTTAAATAATTGTCTCGATTGCGCCTCTCCCATTATTTCGAAAGTCTTTTCATAAATTATGAGCCTGTAGATAATACTGTAAATCCTTATTTCTATTCTATTACCCAAAGCAGCTTGATTTTTATAAGCGACCCATTATTGCATAGTAATGGGCTGTAACTGACCAATCAGAATGATGCATTTTCAATAATGCGCATTAGAGGTAAAAGAATAATCATTATTATAATTTATATTTACCTCCTGTGTAAAATATTCAAACTTATAGACCGTATTCAATATGACGTCAGCCACCAGACATGTTGGTGGACAAGATGCATACATTCCAGGACTACAATACATTAAGCTGTCAATCGATCCATGTTTAGCGATTGCACAGGGATCATTGACAGGTGAATGTATTGTAGTACTGGAATGCGTCTATCTTGTCCACCAACATGGCTGGCTATTGAATACGGTCTATAGACCTTTCGATTCCCAAAATAGACGAATTTCCAGAATTACACAAGTTTGATAAATGTTTCAAAAGTATTCTTTATGAGGACCACACACAAAAAACATGTGATTAGCAGCGCTGAGGTTGTGTCTCATGTAGGAATGTGTTTTGGCACCAGTGCTACTATCAAAACTTTACTCAAATCCACACCAGTTTTTGTCTGAAATATTTTTTTCTCGAAATATAATATTTGTACACAGCTAACCAGACACGCGTGAGCATTTGACATGATGCAGCTAACGGATATTACAAGTGAGATAATATTGATCATAACGATTCTTTATTCTCCCTCGCTCTACAAACTTAAGAGCGTTTTAGGTTAAACCAATCATGCTTAAAGACAGCCACTTGAGAAGTGTTTGCGCGGCCTAGAGATTTTTTATAGCCATTTTGTTGATGGTGTTATAGCGTCTGTGAATTAGACTATTAATTTCAAATGTAAATATATCGTTCACAAATTGGATGTTCTTCCTCGTTTAATGTTAGTGTCAAATCAGTCACGAAACCAGTGTATTTCCCCCAGGTAGTTATTAGTTAAGTTCCCTAAGAGGGATTATGGTACTAAGGCGTTTCGTTAGCCCCCGAGGTCTACCATCTCTACGGTATTTCTGGTTGGCTCATTACATGATATAACATGATGAGTAACCAATCAAAATTATTCTTCCATGTGTGCATCTTTAAGCTTTTCTTACTATATCTGTGATTGGCTAATTACATTATATAGACCCAAGAATAACCAATCCAATCGTTTGGTAGTCTTTAGAGGGTTAACCAACACGCTGTCAGCATTGATGTGTAGTGAATGAGAAAACATTGTATTAAATGAGTTGACAGTAGCTAATTAAGATGTTACTAGAAAGATAAACAGTGGTTTTCTTCTTGTATAAAACCCTTGTAAAAATCAACGTTAATGGTTTAATGGCTGTAGTTCGTGACCACCTTTTACCTTCATCACAATTACTTGTAACACTAGACATTCACCTTACTAATGTCGCTCTAGCCCCCTATAGTCGTGGTGAATAATGTTAAATTTTCTTGGAGCCCCTGAAGCAACTTTGGCAACTCCTTTGAGCAACGGATTTAACATGCGATTCTCAGGCAGCACCGGTCACGCGTCAGAATTACGTTAATGACGGTGAGAAGAAAATATTTAACGAATGTAAAGACTCATCCCGGTGTGTCTGTTCCCAAGGTTTTTATAATACTGCCATGTATGTCGTTCAAGGAGCGACAAATCCTTAATCGGGAAATTATTTACAAGTTCATATTTCCCAAGAGAGAAGAAGATGTGTTTCATGCTACACTGTCTTGTAGGTTTTTATCACCTTCTATTTGGAGGACACGCTCCATAGTTTGAGTTCTCCAGTGAGTATGTTCCTGCATCTTTCATCATGCAACTTGTGTGTGTTTTGCAGGGTCCGTAGAGAGCTATGGGAACTTGCATATCGATGGTGGTAAATCCGTGGGTAAATCAGCTTTCTATCAGCTCTGTCGATTATTTCGATCCACGTTACACATTTAAAATAAGAGTGTAGGCTTAGTAGTTGATCGGGAAAACACGCGGATGGTGCTTTCCTTTACTAATGACATCTCCCTACCAGGCACGTTATAAAAGGTGTTGTATAAGGCAGACGTATGGGAGCCATTCAGTGTTGATGACTTGCTTAGAATGCTGTTAATAACTAAATTTTCCCGCAAAGTTTGATAATTTTTGTGGATTTTGGAGACAGCATAATTTTAAATTTTGCAGTGAAACGATGGTGTGCGTGGAGGTACACTGCAAACACACAAGGTGTTCATAATGAAATCAAAATTTATAGATTAATTTTTCTCGGATTTTCATACATGTAACATACATTGGTGTAGCGTAAAATTACAACACAAAAGCACCGATTCCGTATAGACGCGCCAATGAAAGTGTTGAATTTGGCCATGAAGTTCAGTCGACCTTGTGCGAGTACTTTGTAAATGCTTGCCGTCTATTCACTATATTTTTTACTTTGTTATCAATTATGTTCTTTCACATATCGAATGAAACCCTCTTCCACTAGAAATTATATAAAATCGCAAAGAAAACCTCTTCCGATAGAAATTATATAAGATCGCAATGAGCTCCACTCCTTGGGCAAAATTAACAAAAAAAAATCGTCTCAGAAGATAGCGCGAATTGATTTTATTATTTATTTTTGGGCATTCTGCATTCATTTTTTATGGTTTTTACTCAGTTGCTCACCTGGTTTTATTTTAAATTTTCAGAAAAAAGAAATTTGACCGCGAGAAAGTGGGTCAAAATCCAATAAAAAAAAACCCCGCATTTTGCATTGGTATTTTTTCAAACTAAAAAGAAAGAAAGAAAGAAAGGAAAAAACCATGTTGCTATATGATTTTTGTATATTTTTCTGAGACAACATTTTTACTTTTTATTTGGCCTTATCGAAGAGTGATTTGCATACCACAAAAGATTAATACACGTAGTTGCAATCTATCGTAGGTGTTTTCCCCCAGACGAAGAAGCAGTTGATCTAAATGCAACAGTTCGTATGCTCAAATACATGTATAGGCGTATACGTACTCAATATTTCATCATACAAAGATAAGAAATTCCAGGTAAATCTCATTTTCAGCGACATTTCCATATGAACAACATATATCGACATATATCTAAGTACCGACGCTAAACACCACACCACTTAGCTTCTCAAAACATGGGTTCTTGTTTAGAGGATAAATATTATTGACCTTCAGGAAATCACTCATTTGAATGACTATATATTTTTTAAGAATTAAAAAAATGTGTTGTTTTTTTTTTTTTTGTGGCCAACACTCTGCTAGAGGAAGGATATATTATTAGTTTTTTTTAGTCGTCTGCACTCGGGAAGGCAAAATTTGACTTTAAGTAAGATAATGTTTTCTATACATTGAACACTATCTTTATTGATAAACTGACATTAAAATTTGACCGACCTTTTCACATCCTAACGATCTTTTGCGAAGATTTAACCTCCAAGACTTTTCCCCTGCTACAGAAGTACAAGGCTCCGGTAAACCATACGAAATTCCCATGGAATACCGAAATATGAAACGGTCAAATCTTTTTTTTACAAAAGGTGAACAAGTAACAACTAATTGAGATTTTCCCCGGATTTTCGACATATAAATAAAACAACAAATGATACTTTACGAGTATGACACTTAAATCCATTTATATGTCATAGGGATTCTCAAGATATCTTATTTGTGAGTCACGGGAGTAATTTTCATGATTTTGATATCATGAACGTCAACTTAGTATTGATCCAAGGTCACCAACGTACATTTTGGGCACCTTGAGATTCGGTCTTCGTCTATTCAGGCGATTTCTTTCTATTTTGAACACGTCTAACGAAGGGTGGTTTCAACCCCCTGGTTAGAATAAGTTCACTAAAAGCGAACAAATATGTGGAATCTTTTTAAGTTAAACGGTCCCGCCGTTTAATAGTAGAAGGAAAAACGTGGCCTAAATTGGCCCTAGGACAGTGAAATCATGTTAGAAATCATTGTTCTTCTTCCCGCTTAATTGAGAACATGACATATCATGTGTATTCAATGTTAATTAGAGTTTTTATATATATATGCATGCAACCTTTCATTTAAAAATTCTTGCTTTAAAGGACACGCTTTCTAATCCTCCGTTTGTTGGTTCCTTGCCACTTCTTGATTGACCTGATTATCTTAGTCTACATTTTCCGACTCGATACATGATTTTTCATGTATCTGATTTCAACATTGTCACGGACAGTGGCTTCAGGTATCACGCTCAATTTTCAAAGATAATAAGATTGATAATATTGCAACTGCCAATCATTTCGCATCAAAAGAAGAATAATAAACAAGTATTTTTCCACCAATTGGGATGCGGTTGATTCTATGCAAATTAATTTTGTTTTGACCCCACCGATTACGCAAATTCCCACAGGTGGTAACCCGAGATTGTCTGCAACGAAGAAAACATTTTGTTCTAAAGTTATTCATTGCATTTTATATTTTAATTTAGTTTTGTCAGTTGCTGTCTTCTTTTTAAGGCACGTGCTACATGTCGCCGACCTTTTTGCTCAGGACAAGAAAGATTTGTAGGTTAACTGGTGAAAGTAAGGTCAACGTTGTAGAATATCTTACATAAAGAAAGAGTAAGCTATAGATGGCAATATTTCAAGTATCGCGTTACTAAAACACTCGAACAGTCTTGTTACCATTGTATACGATTGCAGCACATATTTCCACCCACTGACCTGATGCATAACAGCCATACACTGATTTAATAATGTAAGTACTTAAAGTAATGGCACTTCGACTGGTCACGGTCCGAGGTTCACCGTCGCTATAGTAGCCAGTCTGAAAGCTGGGGATAGCTACACTTTGGTTTTTGAGGTGGCACTTCGCATGGGTAAAAGAGAACTAACAATACCAAGAGAAAGAGCAAATAAAACAAAACAACTAAATATGAACCAATATGGTAGTGATTAAGAAGAGGGGATGATTTTTGATTCGTAGGTTTTTTGTACATTTTGTATAAATTTGGACTTCATTTGATTTCATATCATTTATGTCTGTATATAGTGGCTTACCAAGGCAATAGAGCCGGGTGAAGCAAAATTCCCAATCGTTCCGATGACCAATGTACTTGAATTTGACCCAAATTTACGCCACAATTGATCGCAATCTTCACAAATCGGGACGAAAATGCAAATGGTATTCCATTTGACGTCTTGATATTTCTAGCCATGCTGAGCTTCTTCTTTTAACCAAAGTAACTGGAACAGTATCCAACTATAATACCCCCAACATCATTTAAATGAATATAATATGCCCTTCGTCTGATCGGACAAACAATTGTTAGTTTGGGTTTGTTTTCACAAAAGACAAATGGCTAACGAAAAATATTTATCAAAATCTGGCCATTGCCAGAGTTCCTGTTTTGGTTTCTTTACACGGCTCCAGGACTAGACGTAAATCGTTCTTGGAAGCCATTGGGTCAATTCTCAGCATAGTCTCGTGTGTATATGGTATGGAACTGTGCCCAATGAATACGAGACCGTGAGAGCTTCTTATAGTAGATTTCGACCTGAGGAAGTCCTTATCTCGAATTGTCTCGCCTGGTTTGTCGAGTAATAATGGGAATGAAGCCCAACTTATGACAGCTCACGTTCTTATTTCCTGTCCCGTATTGCCACGCTACGCACTGTCCATCTGACTTTTATCACTTTCTTTATTTTGAGATTTTTCCGGTGTGGGACGCAATTGTAAATCAAGGTGCAATGGTAGACTTTATCCCATCACATAAAATCTATAGTATAAATTTGTCGGCATTGCTTGTTGTACGTGGCTCCTAATTATTTTTTGCCATATTATAAGGAAAACCAGAAGAAAGTTCACAGATTGTTGTCTGTTACTTTGTATTCAAATGTGTTTTGGTGTATATGACACGAAATTTTCATTGTACATGTTCAGTTTATTTTGCATCGCACGAATAACAATGTCGCCTTTCAAAATGCCAAAGACATTTACGTTACATCTCGGTATTAAGATCAGTACCTGAAAAGCAGCTGTAAAAATGCTGACCAGCTGTTTAAGGTATGTTTGGAATGTTATTATACCGATATCTGATATCCCATTAGAAACTAAAAAAAATCGTGAACATTTGCGCGGCACTATGATTAAACATATCAACACAAATCGTTAAACACTTCTCCATGTTAATACTGAATTCAGTTTCCTCGGAGCCGCTTTTTTTTAATTTTTTTAACCATGTTAACGTTATTTTTGCAATGAACCATACAATAATACTTGAGAACATATCGAGTTATTTCTCAGCGGTAATACATTTCAGTAAACATTCGCATTTTTTTTTGCTCAGGCTTTAATGAAATTCTCACAGATTATTTATTAAGAACTTTAAATGGATTAACATCCGCTCATTTGTAGCTTGCATGTTCGCACTTGCTATTTCAGCGACAATTGTTACCATCACTGACAGCAAAACATTAATTCTCTCATTTATCCGAGGTATCTTGAATAGTTTCAGGATACTGTTCCAGCTGATGACTTATTATTTGTTAACCATTCGCAAAATTCGAATTAAAGCGGCACTGCACATTTTCACAAAATTGGTTTGTTTTTTTAATTGCTCGCAGATGATAGTATAAGCTATTGAAAGAATAGAGATGTATTTTACTCCAGGTAACTTTTTAAGTTCGCCGTAACTTTAATCAACAAATGTATCTATTACACGAATATCATAGAATAGCTTACTCATTAACCACAAAGGTCACAGGACCGGAACAAACAGGGTTGCAGCGGTGGAAAAATACAATAAGGGCGTTGATTTGGTCTTAATCATTTCAGGGGAGGGCTAATGTATATACAAGCTTTACGAAACCATTGCCAGTGTCTCCTTCAATGATAATGTCCAAAACCATTAAACAAAAAAGCCTTAAGATTCGGGTTTAGGAAACTTCAGAGCAGAGCGGATTTAATGGCTTATGTTTTGGTAAGAACCCTGCAGAAAAGAATTAGTACAATCAAAATTATATAGTCCTTTTTTTAATGTCTAGGGTCATATTCCTTCGGAAATAAAAAAAGTTGCAATTCAAAAGTGTGTTATGCTCAACTTAATGTTTAAAAATTCTATCTGCATTTTATACTGTATTAATCGGGAAAGCGTGAACCGTAAAAATAATTTGGCCAAATCTGTTGAATTAATTGCTGTGTAAGTTTAAATGTACTTAAGAAAGGCTTCTTAAATGGTGCGCATTAGTCACACTCCCGTGAACACTTTAGAGCACGAAATGCTCAAATCAAATCAAATATAAGCTTCAAACGTGTTCCAATCATGTAGCATCAATCGCCCTGAAATATAAGTAGCTTTTCTCGTAAAAAATAAGGTTATCAAACAAATTAGCACCAGTGCATTAATTCCTCATGCTTCATGAAGTTTATTTAAGGGTATACATGCCTAAATGGTTATATATTGACGTCGTAATATAAACTGGTCTTCTATTGCTCTGGAAAGCGTAAAATGTGTAGGAGCAGCGCTTTGTTCTAAAAATGCGAAGTTAACATGGTAATACAATACAAACTCATTACAAAGCTCAGATACGCCCCTGTCCGTGGGACATTTCCCATAGTCCGTGGCCTAATAAGTATATTGACAATAAAATCCAAATTGAACTAAATGTCAAGCTACAATTAGGTAATTCATATGGTGCTTTAAAGACTAGACATTTCTGAAAGATGCGATTGGAAGTAAGTTTAAAAAATAATGGACAGATTTTTTTTAAAACAGGATTATCTGTGAAATAAGTTTGTGTCCTCCATTTTTTGTACCAGTGTCTCCTTTGTTCATTACATAAAGAGCATTAACCGTGGATTGTCATCATCCAGAGATGTTCTCTGGACACGTTTTCTGTCAAATTAACATTAAAACGGCTATTTCCTTCCATATGAAGCAAAATAATAATAATAATAACAGTAAAATAAAAGGTGAAACAGTTACATGAAGCAATGTAGATCTAGCATTGGAACGTCTCAAGCAAATTACTGTATGAAAGCCATTCATACAAAATCTAGAAATTTGTATGAATTTGCATTGATTAATATTCACACCCTTAATTATAGGAATAATATAGGAATAAAAATGCAATGATTACATATAACTATATAACATAACAAAAGACGAGGTTATGATGATGATAATGAATTATGATACTTATAAAAACAGCAAAATCCCATTCGATTTTTAGCCGAGAATTTAACATCTAACAATAAGTTACAAAAAAAATCGAGGACATACTCAGCCTCATATTTGGGTATTTAACCTGGATGACGTTGAGGCTTTTTACATTCGCCAAAACCTAAGCATCGTGGAAGGCATTTTGTTTTTATGTGTAACTGATACTGCACTAAAACAGAGACGGTTAACTGGATTGTCTGCTCCACAAATGGAAATCTTAAAGGTGGATTGTAAGTTGTATATAAAGCAACACAGCATGTCTAAATACCCCCATAAGTTACAAACCATTGGGCCATGCACAAAAACAAAAATGATATCAATTCTTTGTTTGTTTCTGTAAATTTTGACACCCTTCTTGCCCCATTGCGATCAATATTGCCAACACAATAGCCATTATAAGAAAATCTCAATAAAAGGTATAGCCATATTGATTGCCATTCAGTGAAAGACCGCATTCTTCTTGTTTTTTTTTTTTTTTTTTTTTTTTAACGCCTCTGGGGTGAATATGGTTGTACCACCCAATTGTTTTTTTTTTTTTTTTTTTTTTTTTTTTTTTTTTTTTTTTTTTTTTTTTTTTTTTTTTTTTAACGCCTCTGGGGTGAATATGGTTGTACCACCCAATTGGTCTGACTCAATCAAGCATTAAAATTAATAAGAATAGCTTTCCACTTGTACATTTACAAGAATTCTATGAGCAGGGTGCCTCAGATGAAGGAAAGATCATTCTTGAAAGAGGTTAATTTTCCTTAAGCATGATTGCTTATTGTAACCATGTAACAATGTCTTCAAATGCAACTTTGAAAATGTAACAGATTTTCGTCAAATGACATTTTGTTGGCGGTATTGATCACAATGGGACAAGAAAGGTATCAAAATTTTACAGAAAAACAGACTATTGATATGTTGTCGTGCATAGACCAATGGTTTGTAACTGATGGGGTATTTAGACATGCTGCGTTAATTTTGGGGTCTTTAGACTGTAGTGTCTAGTAACTAACCCAGCTTATGAATGACCCACAACCCGTCTTCTAGTAATGTTAACAAAACAGATTCTTAAATATATTGTTTTAAATTATAATGCAAGTTTTAAGTGTATAAGACGTTTTGTTCCATTTCATTAGATAGCTGATATGAATCAAACAGAAAGACGTCGACGCTCACTGAAACGCTTTGACATTGGAATACGCTGTCATGCTTAAAACAATTGATTTTACCGCAGAAACTCGATAGATTGCAAAGAAAATCAATGAAGGTGGTGCAGTTGTATCTTAATGTTCACTAAATCGATTTGCTGTACTAATTCAAGAAATGTTGCCTGATTGAACAAGTATACTTTTGTAAGAATGCTTTCTTTACCTGTGAAAAAATAGTCTCACAAATATTTAATACTAATTCTGATACAGCCTGCATTTAAACCTCATAATTTAAATATATATATATATATATATTTTACATTTATATATCGATTAAAATGCTTTGTTCACGTTTGAAAAAAAAACTAATCTCCACAATGTTTAATGCAAATTCTGATACACCATGAATTTAAAACTCTTAATCTCAACAAATTGTTTTACGGTAATATATCGATGGTGTAAAAAATCAAGCGGTACCTTAAGGTTTGCAATTCCTCAATCAGTCTTACGAATTTGAAATCGTGTGTTATCATATGTATCTTTGTACTTCTGAGCCTATTATATATGTTCAGGGTGATTATCCATCGGCTTAGTTGGGGACATGATTATGACCTTCAGAACCAGATAGGTAAAGCGTAGATGTATTTAAAGTAGTCGTTCTTTTGTAGACTATAGTGAAACTTTGCCATGACCAGGATGTCCAAAGGACAGTTATTTTTAGGGAGATGATGACCAACTCAATTGGCATCAAGCGTTGCTCTTTGTTCATTATGTTTGGTAAAGTACGCAATATCCAGGACCACTGGAAATCTGCCTTTAATGGGAACATGTTGTGTCATTAGGATAGAAGGTCGTTCGTTCGTGCAAGTCCAAAATCACAGTGGAAGATCCGTCTTTAACCAGCTGATAGTTTCATCATCCAGGTTGACCAGGCCTGGAATTCCTCTTGGGGACTTGTAGACCTCACAGTCATCTATGATGTGGCTAATGGTTTGTGGCTCTCCACAATCGCAGTTTGGTGAAGGTTCTACTCCGATCTTGTGAAGGAAGTTCTTTGTACGACAACGCCAGTTCTGAGTCTGTTGAGGTTGACCCATGCTTTCCTATCAAGGTCACAGCCTTGGGCTTGCTAGATGGGCTGTCCACAAACTGCTTTAGGTTCAAAGTAGAGGATGACCATTGCTCATACCATCTGTCATTGATCCAGGATGATCGATACGGACACTGTGACTGCAGTGTCATGGATTGGGTAGCAAAGTGATTCCGTGGAATTCTCTGATCCTCAAAGGGTGTTGGTGGTGGGATTAGGTACCAGGATAGAAGGTAGTACGTACAAGCAAAGTTATTAAATAGTATGTTTGAAGTCGGCTTTAATATTCAAATTTCCCATAATTTACTTAATGTAATGAGAGAGACTTTACCTTGTGTTTGTTTAGAACTTATAGTTATATCATAATATAGGTTGTGCAAATTTTCAGTTTAATATATTGTTTTCCGTGTTTCAATTTGTGAAGGTAATACGATCATGTCACATAAAATCATTACTTTTGAATAAAGCCATTGGTTTTAATCAAATTTATCCATCTTTCAATTTGGTAAGACCATTTGAAGGTGCTGATTAAAATAACTGGTTTGAGAAAATTATCGGATATTTATTTTCTTTCTAAAAATAAAATGCAAAATGGAAGTGGCAATAAAACGTAGGCATAAATGTAAGTTTATCATAACCCTATGCATGGAAACTTCGGTAAAGTGATAAAATCTCAAACCAGCTGTGGCCGTTAAAATCCACCAGTGTCAAAACTGATATCAAATATAGGTTCAGTTCATTCAGCAATATCCCTGCAAAAGTCGCTGTAACCCCTATTAGACTGAGTAAAAGGGTATACGAAGATAAAAAAGGACAGTCGTTAAAAAATAATAATTTTAATAATTTAAAATAAATCAAATATCGAAACTGTGTTGCTAGAGAGAAACTCTACCCAGTTCCAGGAGATTGCGGAATTCGTGTCTTTCAAATACAATGCTTATGGAGACTTCAACAAAGTATTAATATTGATCCTTTACTGGAATCTAAGATTATAAAAACACAGACTACATGTGTATTTTATTTTACTCGATTTTGATATAATAACTTTACTCCAGGTTATAAACAAGTCTCTTACACAGCCTCTACGTGTATGAATGTCCCTATTTCAAAACCATGCAAATCACTACTTTTATATAAACCTATAACGGAGTCTGTAAATGAGTAGATGCCATATTTTTATCAGAACTATTATATTCCGGTTTGCAAAAGTTTCTTTTACATTATTTAAATTAAATATATATACTCTGTAATTTGGAAATAACGTCCTCAACAACATCAATTTACTCCACGTATAGCTTGCTTTCCAACAAACACTTATAAAATTCTCGTATTAAAAGGTTGGTAGCGACTTTCTATTCTAAATGTTGTAAGATCTATCTTTAAACATGACATAACTTCTTCTATACTTATATAACTCTTTTCTTTTTTAAATATAGGCGATGCTTAAAACCATAATTGAAATACGTGTTTAAAGCCACTATCAGTCATTTGCTAAACCAGAAAAATCGGAATTTTTTTAGGTCCGTAAGGGATATCTCAACATATTCCACGAGGAATAAGGCTCAAAGCAATCTACTTAGGATAAAATCAGATATTTAGTCATTACTGTCCGTACGCGTACGGACGCATAATGCAGCAACACGCAATTGAATTTAGATTAAATTCCTCCAACATTGTTGTTTTCTCCCTTTTTCCAATTTTTGCATTTGAAAAAAAAACCTTTATGAGAATTCTACTGACACAACCTACATCTTTAAAGCTACTCCTGCAAATTTCAAATATTTTGACATTTTTGGGTGGATTACTGATAGCGTTTTTAATTGATAGATTGCCAAATGTCTACGTAGAATGAATCAATGAAATAAAGGGTACTATAAGTGCAGTTATATGTCAAAACTCTTGTCGGGACAAATGTTGAAATGCACAATCGGAAAATGTGAAAAAAAAGCTTTAAAAACCTGCATTTTGCATATGTGTGGAGCGCGTAGGTGGACTAACATACTCTACAAGTAGGAAAATCAAGAACGCCTTAAAAAGGGTTATATTTATCATTTTAGTTCAGATTGACTTAAATTGTCCAGCTGCCAATTTGAAGCAAGTTTGAGTGAAATGATATCCCCATATAAAATCCTCGAATATACACTGAAAACTAGCTGATGGTTGTTAATTGAACATTATGAAAACAGTTTTACTTTATTTTCTTGAATGATAAAAAAAATCATTGGCATGACAATTTTTTAATTTGTCAAATAAGCCCCTTTTCGTGACAAAAGTTTTCAGTATACCAGTAAGTGAACCTTCATAGGTCACATGATTTATCTAACAAGAGTTATATGGATTCCTTTTGAAGCCATAAGATGCCCAGTATTGTTTTCATTTTTTTACTCTAACACACTCTTTCCTTTTACTTCAGAAGTTCGTTGAACGAATATTGTTTTATGAGGAAAAACAGCGGCTTTAACGAAGCCTCTAAAGTATTATGATCTCCGTACCGATAAGATCATTGGGCTTATTGAATTTCAATCTACATGAAATTGCAATACACCAATCTGTTACTCAACGTGATTGTAACTGAGCAATTATATAATTAATGTATTTGCAGTTATCCATACATAACATTTTAATTGAAAATACTCTAGGTAAAACTTACGTCACTCACGCATACGCAAAGGGACTTAAACCTTTCAGGAATTTGCCATTTTACTTAAAAATGGGACCATCCAGATGTACATAGAAGGCAGTGAACCTACAGCGTGTTTAAAGAGCAAAGTGAATATGTGTCAAATAAGACGTTATGAAAGCAATACATGTAGTACATCTGTCGAATGTACAAAGTTTAGCTTGTTCTTTTCACACAAAAAATAAATAAATAAATAAAAATAGAAAGTGAATAAGAAGTATGAAGTATTCTGATTATAAAAATGAATAGTATAGTGTATTTTAGAAATACAAAAAAAAATATGTATCTGAGAAGTAAAGTACCATTTAATATATATTTCTGCACATACACTGTCCTCTTCCGTGTCGTTGAGCTTCGTTGAATGACAAGGTGTTATTGAATTTCATAGAAGAAAAACACGAACGCGCGCAAACCATCTGATCAATGTCATGACCGTATGGCGGGAAAATAATAGGTGTGCAGTCTGCGTTCCTTGTGCAATATCCATTTCGCTATGTATTTAGGTGATTAATTTGTGATCCTGGCGAAAGGATTGGCCCTAGAGGCCGGATTTGTTACCATTCCAAGATAGTTATCTCATCTAGGTCTGCTGAACTGTCAGACAGGGTTGAGATCAGCGTTGTATGTTACCTAGTAATGCTTTAGAGCTAACTTATAATTATACTATGCTTTTTACAACATTTGAATTAAAAATTGAAAGTGATATTTTTCATGACATTTCATCAGCCGCATCACATATTTGCGAAATATTTCGAAGAAAAAAGAATCAGCCTTGGGAATTTCGTGATTTTAAATCTGCGGTATCATATTCTGTCATACTGTTTGAAAGATATTTGCCCATTAAAACTTGATTAATATAACCAAAATATATCCAAATGTAAATATATTTAACAGCCTCATCTTGTAGCTCATTCATATTATCTGCCAAAAATGTTATACGTCACTTTAGGGGATAATGAAATTTAAATTTATTTAAAATTGTTACTATAAAATTTTCAAGCTTGGGCTTTGAAATTTCAGTATCAACACATCCCTGTAAACAAAACTATACCCTCTTCAATAACATGACAAAATCATGTTTAAAGAAACATATGAGAACATATTGTTCCAATTGGTTGGGTAGTTAGGGTTTTATCAATGAGAACCATTAGATGTATTTTATTATAACGCTCTTGGTAGATGTTAAGCTCACACCTTTACACTTTAAATATATTTTGCACACTTAATACACGTCACAAAAACAATTTTTTGTTTATGTTGAAAAAAATCATACCAGCTGATTATGTTATTAGAGAAAATAAAGGTAAAAGGAACCCAATACACTAACGGGTACCAGATTGACGGGATGATTTGTAGTATTCACATGAATAATGTTATCATTGTATAAACCATTCCAATAATAGTCTGAAATGTTTTTGTAATGCGATTGTTGGTTGAATTTGCACTATATAAGCCGAATTGAAATAACGTTATCTACTGCAGTCGAAGGAATTCAAGTCTCTAAACAAATAATATTGCTTGATTTTTATTTATGAAAGTTAACAATGTCGAGCATTATTTTCATTTAATGATTTCAAGAGGTAGCAAATGTAAAGGCTTCTAACGTATACTGCATTCTGCAAATAAACACAATCCTGCATATATTCATGTAAACACGAGTATTGTCTCATTTTAAGTAACCTTAATGAATGTCAAGTGGATGGCATAAAATCGAATATACTTGTTAAAATACCCAGTACCCCACGTTTTCTAACTTAACTTCTCAGTGAATGTTCGGGTCACCAACCTCAATTTCACTGACGGGGTTTCAACGCTATTTGATCACTCGCGGGTTAATTGATCACGCTCCTAACATGACGACTGTCCCGTTAGAAAAGCACACTGCTTAACTCGTCTGCTGGGGATAACTCAATGTTTTTCCTACGAACCACTAACTGGTGACTAGCCTTTTTTACAGAGTGTTCATGAAAAAAAACCTCTAATAGCGCCCCAATTTCAGGTTTTTATTAAACATTTATGCAAAGTGTGTTTACATATTTACAATGCAAAGTATACGTCGGTAGCTTTTCAAAACAGCAAATCCCATTTGATTTGAGTCGAAATTTAATGATTTTATGTCAATTTCAATAAAATAATTGTTTTGTCACTTGTAACACGGATAGGTAATCTTTTGCTCTCAAAAGAGAGCTTAAACATGGATTTGCGAAGTTTTGATTAGCATAATCAGAATATGCAATAATAAGGGTGACTATGTTCGAGAATAATTTTCTTATCTTTTTGCAATGTCACAATTTGTATTAATCTAATTTTTAACAAGTTCAAAGAGCTTGAATATCAGTTACGTAGACATTAACATGTAAGGTATGTGTGCATAAAAACAGCCTATCTGTGTTATAATAAAAAAAACAGCAATTCCGTGTAATTGACCACGGCTCAGTCCTTTCGGCCCCAAGTTAAATGGGGTTTACTGTTTTAAAAAGTTAATGAAATGTACTTTTCAAATATGTACAAATTATGTATATATTTAAAGACCTCAAATTGGGGGCGATTGTAGGGCGATTTCTTTTGGGGGACACTCTGTAGTACGCATTGCAGTAAATACGTGCAAGTCACCATTGGGACTGATGTTATTTTTAAACATACATTGGAGAAATACGTTGTCTGTTGCATACAGGGGGTTAATGAACCTTGCCGCCTGCAATAATTGTACAAATTGGACACATGTTCCCCATCATTTCAAAGTAAAGGTGCCGTCTGTTATTAAAATAGTTTCCTCCTCGCCCTTTAGCTTTCAGTATCCATGGTACCAGCTCATTTAAATACTAGGCCGCCTTATGTAATTTTGCGATAACTTTCAAGCGACGTTTTGATCAAGAAATATCCAATTACATTGGTGGTGATGCCACTTAAACACACAAACCTATCTAGTTTTGACAGATAAACGGACAATTTTCTCCTTCAGTTAAGAAGTGTATGATTTGATAACATGCACGAACAATAAGAAGTGAGCTGAGTGATAAATTTTGTGATTGTTTATTTAAAATAAAGTCCTTTATGCCTGATTAATTTGTTCCGGTTGCTAGTGTTGTAGCCCTGTAACCCTTTATTTAAGCATGTTTGTATATCCTGAGTAGTTTGCAAATACATGTCTAAAATTCATAAGGAAAATACAAATATTATCTTTTAAGGTATTCTGGATGAGTTAAGTTTCATCGTATGATAACAGTATACTATTGCTTTTCACACAGCAGCGACACGAATTCAAAGGAGGATATTTACCTCTAGAAGAAGAAAATAGCGTGTTTTCGCTCTTACCCTCTTTAATGTCAGCAATCGTGAAAGCAATACCACGCGACTTACTAATGTTCTTCTTGAAAAATACATAATGTGTTAAATTAAAAAAAGAAAAGCTGCGTAAAGATTCGAAACACTAACCTTTGTTTCGTGAGTACTATATTACCTATCTACTAGACCATGCAAGCCAATCTATTTTTAATACAAGCTAATACATACTCATTCAACATACGGAAAAGATTTAAGGGAGTACGGTTTGTACAGGAGGTAAAAAATAAGAAAATGTATAGTTTGCCTAATCTTTGATCTGTAGTTTGAAGTACTATCGTTCAAGGTCATCAAATTTTCAGTGTTGTGTGTCTAATTTTCAGTGTTGTGTGTTTATTTTAAACAAAAGAAAAGACACACAAGTATAATCTCGTTAACTTGTCTATCTGTCTGTCCCCCATTTTTCAGAAAAAGAAAAAAAATTGTATTAATCGATGTTCCTATACAACTCAAATACATTTATGGTACTCCAAGTCTGTGCAGTGCTGAAATTCTAAGTGACAGAATGGTCACCGAATAATGTCTCTACGCTTCAAAATATGTATCATTTAAGAACACGATCAACTTAGTATTATATAAGGTACCAACTGACGTTTTGGTCACCTTGAAATATTGGTATTCGTCTATTCAGGCTATTCTTTTCCTATTTTTGTAATACGTCTAACGAAGGGGGTTGCAAACACCCTGGTTGACATTACGCCTAGAGAACAAATTACCGCGAAGGGACAACTTTTGTGCGAATAACACGTTATATATCCATGAAAGATTACATATTTGAAATCTTTTTACGTTAAAACTGGTCCCGCCGTTTGATAGTAGAAGAAAAAAGTGCACTAAATTGGCCTGGACAGTGTAAAATTCATTGTTAGAAAATCAGGTTCTTCCTCTCTTAAATTGAGAACATGACAATATCATGTGTATTCAATTTTATTAGAGTTTTACGCATCAACCTTTCATTTAAATTCTTGAGTTAAGGATACGCTTTCTAATCTCAGTTTTGTTGGTTCCTTGTCACTGCTTGAATTTACCTGATTATTTTAGTCTACATTTTCCGACATCGATACAAGATTTTCATGTATCTGATTTCAACATTGTCACGGACAGTGGCTTGGTATCACGCTCAATTTTCAAAGATAATAAGATTGATAATATTGCAACTGCCAATCATTTCGCATCAAAAAAAGGATAATAAACAAGTATTTTCCACCAATTGGGATTCGGTTGATTCTATGCAAATTAATTTTGTTTTGACCCCACCGATTACGCATAATTCCCACACGTGGTAACCCGAGATTGTCTGCAACGAAGAAAACATTTTGTTCTAAAGTCATTCATTGCATTTTATATTTTAGTTTAGTTTTGTCAGTTGCTGTCTTCTTTTTAAGGCACGTGCTACATGTCGCCGACCTTTTTGCTCAGGACAAGAAAGATTTGTAGGTTAACTGGTCAAAGTAAGGTCAGGTCAACGTTGTAGAATATCTTACATAAAGAAAGAGTAAGCTATATATGGCAATATTTCAAGTATCGCGTTACTAAAACACTCGAACAGTCTTTTTACCATTGTATACGATTGCAGCACATATTTCCACCCACCGACCTGATGCAATAGCAGCCATACAATGATTTAATAATTGTAAAGTACTAAAGTTAATGGCAACTCGACTGGTACGGTCCGTTAGTCACCGTCGCTATCGGAGCCAGTCTGAAAGCTGGGGATAGCTACACTAGGGTGTGAGGGGTGGCCACTTCGCATGGGTAAACAACACGTAGAAATTACCAAGAGAAAGGAGAGAAATAAAACAAAAACAACTAAATAGGAACCAATTGGTAGTGATTAAGAAAAGGGGATGAGTTTGAATTCGTAGGTTTGTCATTTTGTAATAAATTTGGAATTCCTGCTTTGCCTTTTCTACGCATTGTCTTATTTTATGTTTAACAAGTTAAAAATTTAAAAAAAGCAAAAAATTCTCAAATCGTTCCAATGACCAATGTACATGAATTGACCCTAAATTACGCCCACAATTGTCACAATCTTCACAAACGGGACGAAAAATGCCAAATGGTATTCCATTGAGTCTTGATATTTCAGCCATGCTGACTTCTTCCCGATGGGTACGCTTGTAAAAGCGTTGATATTTCAACCAAGAACTGGAACAGTATCCAAAATTTAATACCCAGCTCATTAAAGAATAGAATATCCCATCGTATGATCGGACAAACAATTGTTAGTTTGGGTTGTTTTCACAAAGAACAAATGGCACGAAAAAATTATTATCAAAATGGGTCCATTGCCAGAGAGTTCATGTGTGGTTTCTTACCACGGCTCAAGAGGCTAGACGTAATGTAGGTCACTAGTGTGTTCTCAGTGACTTTGGCCAAAAACACGTAGTAAACCTTTTTTTTTTTTTTTTTTTTGCCTATTAGTTTTTAGGAGACATTCTCGAGGCTGTTATGTTTCTTTTTCCAAGGAGACAGGTAATTGAGTGGATACAGTCTTAGTACATGGGGGGTATCAAATCCAGTATTGGAAGACATTGGGTCCAATTTCAGCATAGTCTTGATGGGTATATGGTCTGGAACGTGCCCCAAGGAATACGGAGACCGGAGGCTTTAGAGTAGAGTTCGACTGAGGAAAGTCCTATTCGAAATTGTCTGCTGGTTGGACGAGTAATAATGGGAATTGATAGCCAACTATGAAGGCTTCACGATTTTTTTCCTGTCCGTATTGCACGCTGCGCACTTGTCCATCTGATTTGATCGCGTTCTTATTTGAAGATGTTTCCGGTGTGGACGGCAATGTAATCAAGGCAGCAGTGGATAGACTTTATCCCATCACATAAAATCTATGTAAAATTGTCGCAGTGCTTGTGGTACGTGGCCCCTGCTAAGATTTTTTGCCCATATTATAAGGAAAACCAGAAGAAAGTTCACAGATTGTTATCTGTTACTTATTGTATTCAAAGTTTGTTGGGTTATACGACACGAAAATTTTCAAGGTACATGTTCAGTTTTATTTTGCATCGCACCGCTAACAAATGTCGCCTTTCAAAATGCCGGAGACATTACGTCACATCTCGGTAGTAAGATCAGTCCTGAAAAGCAGCTGTAAAAATGCTGCCCAGCTGTTAAGGTATGGTTGGAATGTTATTATACAGGATCTGATATCCCATTACGAAACTCAAAGAACGTGAACATTGAGCGGCCTATGATTAACATCGTTTGAAACACTTCGCCCTTTACTACTGGTTCAGTTTCCTCGGAGCCGCTTGTTACTTTTTTTTTAAAACTATGTTAACGTTATTTTCGCAATGAACCATACTTGATAACATAATCGAGTGTATTTCTCATGTAATAACATTTCAGTAAACATTCGACGCTCAGGACTTTAACGAAATTCTCAAAGATTTATTTTTTTTAAGAACTTTAAATGGATTAACATCCGCTCAATTTGTACACTGTTAAAAATAAACTTGTAAAAAAACAGGGATTTGACTGGCAGCTGGGACTCTCAATGTGCAGAACGTAAACTAACTGGAGCCGTAAAAATACGAAACCATTGCAAGGAACGTAAAATAACGGCGTAAAATCTCATCTTCAACGTTATTGTTGGTTTTTGACTTGTTCAAACAATATTAAGAATTAAAACGTTATTACAATCCTCTGACCAAATTTTCACGTTGTAGTTATGGCATCATACAAAAGTTGTATTTACGTCAACACACGGTTGTAAAAAAGTTTATTTCAGGCAAACAATTTCGAGAAAAAAGCAATAAACAAAGGGAAAACGTGAAGAAATAAAAATTTAAACCAGTTTATACACTTTGTTTTATGGTAATGTATACATTCTAATGTCACCAATTACTTATTATCATTAAGTAAACGCAATACATGTACCTTACATAGATTCGAACCAGGACCTTAAGATTACAAGTCCTAACCGTATCCACTACACTACATGACTTTACAGATATCAGATGCTAAAAATAAATATGTATATATATGTGTGTGTACTACTTTCTTCAAATTAAACTAGATATAATACAAAAAGGAGGGACCGAGTTCAACATGAGTTTTTAAAACTATTTTTAAAAATGAAAGGAAAATAAGATTTTGAATTTTTAATGACGTTACTTACGACGTTATTTAACACATTTTATAGGTAAAACGATTTTCATAGTTCAATATACTCTTACATTAACAAACAAGTCTGCTTAAACAAAAGAACCTAATATTACGGAAAATATAATAACGGTCACCTATAAATACTACCTTTTTTCAAAATGGTTAGATTATTTTCTAACCACTGTTTATTTAATTGTTTCTTTCTCCTCTCTTCTGCTTCCAAATTGTAATTTTAATGTTAGTATAGGTTAATAAAGCGTGAAATTATTGAAAAATTGGCGTTACCTTTCAACCGTAATTTTAAAAGGTAAAGTCTGGGTAAAAATTAGGAACATTTTTAACGATGTAGCTTGCATGTCACAGCACTTGCTAGTTCCGAGAAAGGGACCATCACTGAAGCCAAACATTTTCTCATCATTTATCCTAGATATCTTGAACTAGTTTTCAGATACTGTCCGTCAGATGAGAATTATTTATTTGTATAACATTCCGCAAAATTGCGAATTAAAGCGGCACTGGCACATTTCACAAATATGTTTAAAAAATTGCTCGCATATGATAGTCTAAGCTAATTGAAAGAAATAGATATGTATTTTACATCCAGGTAATTGTATGTTAAATTTAAGTTTGCCGTAATTTTAATCAACAAATGTATCTATTACATGAATAGTCATAGACTCGTACTCATTAAAGAGGCCACAGACGACAAACCGGGTGCCTACGGTGGGAATCACCTACGCTTGTGTTTTCTCTTGTGTTACACGCCATTTTTCGTCGTCTTGCTGAATAAATTGTCGCCGGAGTCATTTAATTATAAAATCGTTGTTTTCCGATAAGGGCGCTGATTTGGTCTTAATCATTCAGGTGAGGGCTAATGTATATAAAAGCTTTACACCATGCCAGTGTCTCTTTCAATACTATTTCGCAAAAAAAGCCTTAAGATTCGGTTTAAAAGGAACTTTCAGAGCAGAGCTATTTAAAAAGCTGTTTTTGGTAAGACCCCCCTGGTAGAAAAGAATGAGTACAATCAAAATTATATAGTCCTTTTTCTTAACATGTCATGGTGTCGTATTTCCTTTGGAAAATAAAACAATGTGCATTTCACAACTGTGTTCTTCTCCACTTTAATGTAAAAAATTCTTCTGCATGTTATAATAACCTGTTACTTTAATTCGGAAAGGCGTGCACCGTAAAATCAGTGCAAGCTATTTCATAATGCTGTGTATGTACTTAAGAAGGCTTCTTAAATGGTTCGCATTAGTCACACTCCCTGAACACTTTAGGAAGCACGACTGCTCAAACAATCAAATATATGTCTGTCAAACCGTTCCAATCATGTAGCATCAATCGCCGGAATATAAAGTAACTTTCGCGTAAATAATGTTTATCAAACAAATTAGCACCGGTTCATATTCCTCATGCTTCTGACGTTTTTATGTAACAACCCTCGTCTTACCGTACGGGGGGGGGGGTTACACCCCCCTTAGTTTTTCCCGCGCCCGGCTGTGCTAAAACCCCCTTTTTTGGTGCCAAAATTATTTTATGTAATTGTCAATTGACATGTTCCGCTCCTTTTAATAAATCTAAAATAAACATCCACCGGGTATAGGTAATGATACCAGGGTGATCCCCAAAGTGATGGATAGGGGGTGGTACCACCCCCCCCCCCCGTCTTCGGAAGAGAAGTACCACATTGCCGAACACCGGAACAACATCACAGACACCTTGGTACTCAATAGAATACTTATGTCCTCATCTTCCATTGATACCAAATGGTAGTACCAACATGCCGAGCATTACATCACAATGAACGTCAATAAAAATTTGCAATGTCAGCAAAAACTCTGCCCATTACTAGATACCAACACAGTGAAAAATTTCCAATTTTTCGCAAAAACGTTAGGAAAATCAGATTTTCATCAATGCGGTTTTTTGACTCTACTTATGGGAAATGACTAGTTTAAATATAATGACAAGCATTTTAGATTTACTATAAAAGAAGGTGTTTGGGTCTCTAAAATTGCGAAAAATCAATTTTCCAACCTATATTCCGTATTTTTCGTACTTTCCTCAACAACATATGACGTCATGGTGACCTCATAATGGGGATGTTAGTACTTACTTTGGTACAATGGAAAGAAGAAAACTCTAATCTAACCTTTGGTACCAAAATTTACAGGAATCCGGTTGTGTCAGTAACGAAAATCACGGGGGGTGGTTACCCGACCCCCGCCCCCCTTCGGAGTTTTGTTACAAAAAAATGGCTCGGTAGACAGGGTTAATGTGAGTATACATGCCTAAATTGTTCTTATATTGACTGACGAATATAAACCTAGTGTTCGTATGCTCTGAACTGCGTAAAATGTGTAGGAGCAGCTGTTGTTCAAAAAATGGAATTTAACATGGTAATACAATACAAACTCATTACAAAGCTCAGATACGCCCATGTCCGTGGTCCATGTCCCATTAGTAATTAGGTAATTTATATGGTGCTATGAAGACTAGACATTTCTGAAAGATGCGATTGGAAGTAAGTTTAAAAATAATGGACAGATTTTTAAAACAGAGATTATCTATGAAATTAAGTTTTTTTGTCCTCCATTGTTCTGTACTACGTGTCTCCTTTGTTTCATTACATAAAAATAATTAACCTTGGATTGTCATCATCCAGAGACGTTCTCTGGACACGTTCTCTTTCAAAATTAACATTAAAACGGCTATTTCCTTCCATATGAAGCAAAATAATAATTATAATAATAACAGTAAAATAAAAGGTGAAAAGTTACACATAAAGCAATGAGATATAGCATGGACCGTCTCAAGCAAATATTGTTATAGACAGCCAATCATACAAAATCTAGAAATTTGTATGAATTTGGATTGATTAATATCCACACCCATTTGTTAATAATTAAAGGAATAAAATGCAATGATACCATAGAACTATATAACATAACAAAGGACGATGTTAATGATGATACTAATTATGATACTAATAAAAACAGCAAAAATCCCATGTGTACACGATTTTAGCAGAGAATTTAACATCGAACTATAATTTCAACAAAAAAAATCGAGGAAATACTCAGCCTCATATTTGGGTATTTAACCTGATTACGTTTAGGCTTTTTGTCCATTCGCCACCTAAGCTCGTGGAAGGTATTTTGTTTTATTTGTTAACTGATACTCACTGTCACTAAAACAGAGACGGTTAACTGGATTGTCTGCTCTTCCACAAATGTAACTCTTAAAGGTGGATTGCAGATGGTGTAAAATGTAGTTACATCCATGGTTTTAATGTGTTAATAATAGGAATTTTATGGGATCAATGACCCTTAGTTGAGGTGAAATTTCCACAAAACTGGTTGCATTGTGGGATTGACTCAAAACAAACCCTCAGGGTGATTGTAGTGTAGATAATTGTATGTAGTGTCTAGTAACTAACTTCTCAGCGTATGAATGACCCACAACCCGTCTTCTAGTAACGTACCGAAATAGATTTTTAAATTGATTGTTTTAATTATAATGCAAGTTTTAAGTGTATAGAGCGTTTTGTTCCTTTCAATAGCTAGTTGATATGATTGAACAGAAAGTACGCTCACTGAAACGCTTTGGCATTGAAATAACCGCTTTCATGCTTAAAACAATTTATTTATCCGCATAAACTCGATAGAGTGCAAAGAAAATCAGATGAATGGGGTGCAGGTTGTCTCTTATGTTCACAATCGATTTCTGTACCTAATTCAAGAAGTGCCTCCAGATTGAACAAGTAACTTCACAAAAACTTGTAAAATGCTTTCTTTACCCTTTGAAAAATATAGTCTGCAGCAAATATTTAATACAATTCTTATACTGCCTGCTTTGTTCACGTTTGAAAAAAGATAATCTCGCACAAGTGTTCAAATACAAATTCCTGATACCACACAATGAATTTTAAAACTGCTTTAACTGAACAAATTTGTTTTACGGGTAATATAGGTTGATGGGTTAAAAAAAATCAAGCGGTACCTTAAGGATTGCATTTCTTCAATCAGTCTTACTAACTGAAATCGTTTGTTCAATCATATGTATCTTTGTACTTCTGAGTCCTACATTTTCACGGTGATCTTCCATCGGCTTATTTGGGGACATGATTAATGACCTTACCGAACCAGATAGTAAGCGTAGATGGATTTAAAGTAGTCGTTCATCCTTTAATTGTAGACTATAGTGGAAACTTTTTCCATGACCTAGGATGTCCAAAAGACAGTTATTTTACTGTTGGGAGGTGATGACCAACTCAATTGGCATCAACCTTTAGGTTGCTTTCTGTTCATAATGTGTTGGTAAAGTCCGCAATATCCAGACCCACTGGAAATCTGGGCCTTTAATCTGGGAAAATATCTTTGTGTCATGGGATACGAAGTATTACGAGGCAATCAAAGTTTTGATAATAGGTTTGAAGTCGGCTTTAATATTCAAATGTCTCCCCATATATTTACTTAATGTATGAGAGAGACTTTACATTGTGTTGTTTAGAACTTAGGTTATTTATTTAATCTATAGGTTGTAATTTTCTAAATTAAACAACATTCCTTCAATAAATTTCAATTTGTGAAGGTAATTCGATCACGTCATTATCTTTGGAATAAGCCATTGGTTTTACTCACATTTATCCATCTTTCAACAATTTGGTAAGACTCATTTGAAGGTGCCTGACTAAAATAACTGGTTGAGTAAATTATCGGATATTTATTTTCCTTCTAAAATAATGTAAAATGGGAAGTGGCGAATACACGGTAGGCATAAACGTGAGTTTATCCAAACCTCTATATATGGAAACTTCGGTAAGGATAAATCATCGCAACCGCTGTGGCCGTTAAAATCCACCAGTGCCAATACTGATATCAAAAATAGGTTCAGTGGCATTCCAGGCATTATATCATGGCAAAGCCGCTTAAACCTAGACATAGAGAACGATTAAAAGGTATAACGATAATAAAACATGGGTACCAGTCCGTTACATTATAAGTTTTTGGATTTGGAATTTTAAATAAATCAAGATGATCTGAACTGCTGATTTCTGGCGAGAAACTAGCGCTCAATTCCATGAGATTGGCGGAATTCGTTTTTTTTTTTTAAAGTTTAATCATTTTTATGAGACTTCAACAAAATTTTTAATAGTGATCCTTTAATGTGAATAATGCACGTAATGGGGCATCACGTGGCTATAAATAATGTAGACTGCGTTGGAATCTAAGATTATAAAAACCAGACGCATGTGTAATTTCATTTTAGCTCGATTTGATATAATTACCTTACTCCAGGGGATAAACAAGTCTCTACCACAGCCTCTACGTTTATGACTTGTCCCTATTTCAAAACCATGCAAATCAACTACTTTTAAAAAATCTATAACGGAGTCTGCAAATGCTAGATGCGCATATTTTTATCATAATTATATATTCCGGTGTGCAAAGGTTTGTTTTATATTATTAAATTAAATATATAACTCTGTAATTTTTAAATAACGTCCATAACACATCAATTTATACTCTCACGTATGCTTGCTTTCCAAGAAACAACCTCCAATATTAAAGACAGAAATGTTGTAATTATAAAATTCTCGTATTAAAAGGTTGGCAGCGACTTCTATGCGAAAGTTGTAAGAAACTCTTCTTTAAAATGACATAACTTCTTCTATACTTATATACTCGACTTTTCTTTTTTTTTTTTTGTTTTAATATAGGCGATACTAAAACCTAATTGAAAAACACGTGTTTAAAGCCACTATCATCTGTTGCTATACAGAAATTTCGGGATTTTTTTAGTCCTAAGGGATATCTCACATACTCCACGAGGAATAAGACTCAAAGCAATCTACTTAGGATACCCACCAATTCAATATTAGTCATTACTGTATGGCCCTATCAAAATGTTTTTCTTTCATTATTCCAATTTTGTTCTAACATCTTGGGAGTTGGCTTGGGTATGACTCTAGTGTGTCCAGGGTGGTCACTAGGATCATGCCCGCAGAGGGCTAACCCAATGCTTGAGGGCCCATGATATCTGCGGTCCACCCAGACCAAACGCAAGACAGGTGGTCGCTTGACAATAGCCAATTAACGATAATTGGGTTGTCAACAAATGATTAAAAACATGTCTTAGATGCCCTTATTAACCATTTATCTATTACATTACCGCCCCCCCCGCCCGCGCACTCCCATCTCTTGTTGCTAATGTTTATATGGACTTGATTTAATGCCAATTAAGCCGCTTGAAAGTCCTAGGCTGGGCCACGTCATGGTGTTTCTGTTTAGCTTAAACGGTGCAACAGAGATTTCAAATACAGGTGTCCCGACAAAATGTGAAATTCTGATTTTGGCACATGTGTAAAGCTTTATACGGCAAAAATATGTCCGCATCTGTAGGATTTTCATCTGAGAACTGTTTCTTTGGTAGCAAAAAAAAAAAATAAAAAGTTAATTCTTTTTTATAACCCTACTAATAGGAGCAAATACTAAATTCAGCCTATGTTTTCTATTGAAATATAAGCATATTACAACTCAACCGCTTTGTTTTCATTTTAAGTTATTTCGAGTAACCAAATATAAAAGGTAGGAATCTATTGAGCAGCTAATCTATATGAATCATACATAGCACAGGAAATATGGAATGACTTGAAATCTCTTGTGGCACCTTTAATGTGACCTCTTTCTTTTCAGTACTCTCCCCAGTGATTTACAATCCAAAGTCAGGTTTCAACTGACAATATATGATTATAGTATGTTGAAAGATTAAACAATAACCAGTGATAACTGGCGCTACAGCACAGTCAATCAGACAGACAGTGCACTATGAGCAAATCTTTGGATTCAAATGTTGACTTTAGCAAAGATATTAGGTGTGGCTCTGGGCTGCACAAGAAACTATTTGAGAAACTTATCATGCAATTATTTTTTTTTCATTTTTTACTTTAATCTTCAGCATTACATACTGAAACTCCTGAAAGGCACCTATTTGTGAGCGATCTGGGAAAACCTGCCACATGGTGAAAAAAATTTATATTTTGAGTTTTGGACTAATCATTGCAAAGTTTGAAAGATAAAGTTTCCATAACTTTTTACTTCTTCTGTGATACACATATCAAAAGCTATGCCTTACTACAATTACAAAATATAAAGTACACATAACAGATTTTAAGGTATTTTCTTTTATTTTTTTTCAAAACTGTCCTGTGCAACATGTGAGCGGGTTTGTCCCAGATCACATCCACATTTTTTGTAGCACCCAATGCCCTCAAGCAATTTTTTTAGCATTTTATTGCATTTATTCGTGTTTTAATTTTAAGTGCAGAACAATTTATGTCATTTTTTCTTTATCACTTTCCCATTTTCAATGAGTTATGTAAGCTGTTGAATTTAAAGCTAAAATTAAGCTTAATAAATGGGCACGCTGCTATTTTTAAAATGTCCATTTACATTTTATAGCATCTCAAATTACATCATGTGAATTTGATGATGTCTGTAGACTACGTGTCACCAATAACTCATAATAACAACTTTTTCACTCTCGATTTTATTTAAAGTATCTGTTCCGATTGTTTGTGGACTTTTTTTTCATTTAGATTCTGTTAACAATCTAAAAGTACCCAGTTTTGTTTAAAATCATTATTTTGATAATTTTGAACAAAGAGCCAATTTGGGGTACTGTCTATACATACACACCCCACACGCACATAACGTGTGTGGGTTTTATTATCTTTTGTTAAGCATCTTTCCTATTGCAAGTAGTTCATCATTATAAACCAACTTCGCCTTACAGGAGAACACCTTGTCAAGAGTATCATGTACACCATCCACTTCAACCATTTTCCTTGTGATCAGGTTCCTCAATGAGTTTTAATATGATAAAACACCCCTTAGAGAAAACGCTATTGATCTAACATGATTACGGTACTTAACTGCACTCACCTACTATTACTTGATGGTCTGGGCAAGTGATCTGGGTAATCAAAATGTCTTGGGTAGGACATGGAGTGTTCCCAAATGTCCACCCCTGCCACTAGGAATGTTCGTAGGCTCAACACCCGACATACCAAGATTCTATTGGTTTATAAATGGTCTGTGTCTCTACCAGAATTCTGGGCAGGGTATGTTAGGGTAGATTTTTTTTATAGGGTACGTACGTACGGACGCAGACTACTTCAGCAACCCGCAATGAATTTAAAGTAAATTCCTCCCAACAGTAATTTTTTTCTCTCACTTTTTTCCAATTTTTTTGCATTTGAAAAAAAACCTTTATGAGAATTCTGACACACAGCCTACCACCTACCTGCAATTTGCAAATATTTTGACATTTTTCGGGTGGATATACTGATAGCATTTTAATTGATAGATTGCCAAATGTCTACGTAGAATGAATCAATGAAATAAAGGGTACTAGAAGTGCAGTTATATATTTAGAACTCTTGTCAGGCCAAATGTTGAAATGCTCAATCGGAAAATGTGATAAAAGCTTAAAAAAAACCTGCATGTGCATTGTGTGGAGCGCGTAGGTGGACTACATACTCTACAAAGTTAGAAAATCAAGATGCGCCCTAAAAGGGTTACATTGATTCAGTTTAGTGCGATTGACTTAAATTGTCCGTACAGACATGGTAGCAATGCGATTGAATGGGGTTTCACAGTTTGTATAGTACTGTCTATTTTTTTTTCGTTTGGTTAATGAATGAATAGCAGAAACGGTGTTCCCGTTTTTTCTTTCAACGTTTAAGTTATCGCTCGTTTTGCAGAATCACTGATATACCTGTCATGAGTATTCTGAGAATTCCAGCTGCCACTTTGAAGCAAGTTTGAGTGAAATAATCTCCCCATATAAAATCCTCGAATATACACTGAAAACTGCTGATGGTTGTTAATTGATCATGTATGAAAACTTTTACGTTATTTTTATTGAATGATAACAAATTTTCATTGGCATGAAAATGTTTTAATTTGTCAAATAAGCCCCTTTTCGTGACAAAAGTTTTCAGGTACCAGTAAGTGAACCTTCATAGGTCACATTTATCTAACACGAGTTTTTGGATTCCTTTTGACCATAAAGGATGTTCTAGTATTATTTCATTGTTTTACTCTACACACTCTTTCCTTTTACTTCAGAAGTTTCTTGAACGAATATTGGTTTTATGAGGAAAAACAGCGGCTTTAACGAAAACCTCTAAAGTATTATGCTCTCCCAACCGATAAGATTATTAGGCTTATTGAATTTCAATCTACATGAAATTGCAAATACACCAGTCTGTTACTTAACGTGATTGTAACTGAGCAATTGTATAATTACTGTTTGGCAACAAAAAAAACGCAACAAAAAAACTGGCCTCAAAGTTATCCAATACATTAACATGTAATTCAACATAACATTGTAATACACTAGGTAAAACTTACGTCACTCACGCATACGCAAAGGGACTTAAACCTTTCAGCACGTTTTCATTTTATATAAAAAATAGGACCATGCAGATGTACATAGAAGGCAGTGAACCTACAGCGTGTTTACAGAGCAAAGTTAATATGTGTCAAAGACGTTATGAAAGCAATACCTGTGGAACTAGTCTAATGTAACGAAATTTTAGCTTGTTCTTTTCATCACACAAAAAAATAAAATAAATAATAGAAAGTGAATAAAGAAGTATGAAGTATTCTGATTGTAAAAAGGAATAGTATGATGTCTTTTAGAAATACAAAAAACATATGTTCTGAGAAGTTACAAGTACCATTTATATTATTTCTACACATACCTGTCCTCTTCCGTGTCGTTGAGCTTCTTTGAATGACAAGGTGTTATTGAACTTTCATAGAAGAAAAAACAACGAACTCGGGCAAAAACCATCTGCAATGTCATGACGTCATGGCGGGAAATAATAGTGTGGCAGTCTGCCGTTCCTTGGTCAATATCCATTTCGCTATTATGTTATGTGATTAATTTGTGCATCCTGGCGACAAAGATTGGCCCTAGAGGCCGATTTGTTACCATTCCAGATAGTTATCTCAATCTAGGTCTGCTGAACTGTCAGACAGTTTGGATCACGTTGTATGTTCCCTGTAAATGCTTATAGCTAACTTATAATTATACTATGCTTTTTTACAAATTTGAATTAAAAATTGAAAGTGATATTTTCATGACATTTCAAAATTCATCAGCCGCACCACAGATTTGCGAATATTTCGAAGAAAAAAAAGAATCCGTCCGCCCTTGGAAATTTTCGTGATTTTAAATCTGCTGCTGTATCAATACATTCTGTCATAACTTTTTTGAAAAGATATTTGCCCGTTAAAACTTGATTAATAGAACCGAGAACATATTCAAAATGTACAATATATTTAATGCCATCATGTTGTAGCTCATTCATATTATCTGCCAAAATGGTGATACTTCACTTTGGGATATGGAAATTAAAAATCTTTAGTTAAAATTGTTAATAACAAGATTTTGAAGCTTCGGCTTTGACATTTCCCGGTTATCAACATCCCTGTAAGCAAACCTATACCTCTTCAATAACATGACAAGTAGGTCAATGTTTAAAACATATAGAAATATTGTTCCAATGGGTTGGGTAGTAAGGGTTTTATCAATGAAAACATTTTAGATGTATTTTATTATAACGCTCTGTAGATCTTATGCTCCACCTAGACACTTTAAAATCTTTTGCACATTAATAACACGCCACAAAACAATTTTTATGACGTTGAAAAAAAAAAAATAATCATCCAGCTGATTAGTTATTAGCGTAAATAAAGGCAAAGAAACCCCAACACTAACGGGTACCAGATTGACGGAATGATTTGTAGTATTCACATGAATACTGTTTATCATTGTATAAACCATCCCGATAATATTCTGTAATGTTTCTATAAGCGATTGTTGGTCGATTTGCACTATATAAAGCCGAATTGAAATAACGTTATCTACTTGCAGTCTCTAACAAATAATATAACAAAAAAACTTTTTATTTAGGAAATTTACCACAATGTCGAGCATTTTTTTCATTTAATATTTCAAGAAGGTAGCAATGAAAAGGCTATCTAACGTATTGCATTCTGCATAATAAACACAATCCTGCCTATTTCATGTAACAACGAGATTGTCTCATTTTAAGTACCCTTAATGAATTCAATTGATGCATAAAATCAAGTACTTGGTTAAATTACCCGTCCCCCACGTTTTCTATTCTAACTTAACTTCTCAGTGAATGTTCGGGTCACCAACCTCAATTTCACTGACGGGGGTGTCAAAACGCTATTTGATCACTCGCGGGTTAATTGATCACGTTCCTAACATGACGACTCCCCCGTTAGAAAAGCACACTGCTAACTCGTCTGTCTGGGGTAACTCAATATTTTTTCCTACGAACCACTAACTGGTGATGAGCCTTTATACAGAGTGTTCATGAAAAAAACATACTCTAATAGCGCCCCAATTTCATGTTTTAATTAACATTAAATGGCAAAGTGTGTTTTTCCATATTTACAATGCAAAGTATACATCGGTAGCTTTTCAAAACAAGCAGATCCCATTTGATTTAAGTCGAACTTTCAATGATTTTATGGTCAATTTCAGCTAAAATAATTGCGTTTGTCACTGTAACACGGATTGTTATCTTTTGCTCTCAAACGAGAGCTCACATGGATTTGCTAAGTTTTTGATTAGGCATAATCAGAATAAGGCAATAATAAGGGTGACAATGTTCGAGAATACATTTCTGCAATGTCACACTTTGTATTAATCTAATTTTAACAAGTTCCAAGAGCTTGAATATCAGTTGCCTAGACATTAGCCATGTAAGGGATATGTGCATAAAACAGCCTATCTGTGTTATAATTAAAAAAACAGCAATTCCGTGGTAATTGACCACGGCTCAGTCCTTTCGGCCCCAAGTTCAATGGGGTTTACTGTTTTAAAAAGTTAATGAAATGTACTTTTCAAATATATGTCAAATTGTATATATTTAAAGACCTTAAATTGCCGGCGATTTTAAGGCATTTCTTTTGGGGGACACTCTGTAGTACGCATGGAATTAAATACGTGCAAGTCAACCATTGGGGCTGATGTCATTTTTAAACATACATTGGAGAATACGTTGTCTGTTGCATACAGGGGGTTAATGAACCTTGCCGCCTGCAATAATTATACAAATTGGACAAATTTGTTTCCCCATCATTTCAAAGTAAAGTTGCCGTCTGTTAGTGAGCGATCGTTATTTATGGCAAGGGGGGAATGGGCACTTTTTTGGGGGGAACCTGAAAAAAAATGCTGGCTATAGGGGGGAACCTGAATTTTCCTCAAGTAGTAAAGGGGGAACCTGAATTTTTTTCTGAAGAAATGGGGAGAAAGACCATGTAGGCCTACATGACCTCAGTCTATGTGTAGGCCGTACACATCGACTGAGGACATGAAGACCTGCATGCAATAAGTGATTTCAACAAAAAAGACACTACAAACACAACTAAAAGTTAATCACTTGTATATAACTCAGTCACAACTTGATTTAATAGCAATAACTACACCACGACTGATTTTAAGAACATAGATTTCAGTGTGGTAAATTAATTATGTAGGAATAACAGGATTGTTTATATATGTGAAAGTTGTTCCCTGACAAAACTTTCGTCCTTCTTTTCAACTGGGCATAGTGCCGAAGTGAGAAAAATGCAAAAAAAACAAAAAAAAACGAATAGGGGTGATTTGTTTTTTTAGTGTTCAATTTGTTGATTTTTCTTATATTTGATATATTTTAATACTGGCCACATGTTTCAGATTTGTGGTGAAAATAATTGAATAAAGGTGTTTTTAACCATTTAAAAGAAGTATGTCACTATAGAATACAAAAGCAGTCTCAACTTTACAATTACAGGCCATTTTCTCAATAATTAGTTCTGGAGAAATTTGTGTAAAAAACTAAAATACAAACTATAATATACGTATCTTGACAATGGAACATTCGATTGAGTTGGGACAAACAACATTTTAAAAGAGATTTAATAATTTTAGTCCCTTTGAATGCACAAAATTGTAATCATCTCCAATATTCAAATGACTGTCAACATGTGCTTCAAAAATTCTAATAGAATAATACATGTAATTGCATGGTTAAATATTTTTCAGTTGCTATAGGCTTATTACAGTGTCAAATCGTTAATATGAACCTTTAACATGACATTCCTGATACCAAGTAGTGACTTTCTATTTCTAAACTTGTATTTTTCATTATTTTATGACCTGATTGAACAGGAATTCCTGTTGACATGATTGTGAATCTCAGACCACTTTGTGTTAATGGGTTACCACTGTACTTTTGCTGATGATACAGTCAATGGTATTGTAAAGGGAATTGAGGAGGCACAGGCTGTAACAGAAAAAAATATACATTGGAAAACATTTATTTTTGATCATATTTATTATATTTCTATGGTATATACCATAGTTTTATGACACATTTTAAGACCACTGCCAAATTAAAACTTTACTTTATTTAAATTGGTGGTCTGCATGAAAGCAGAGATATTTCATTTTTCTGAAGTAGTGTAAAACAATGTTGGACCACTTTTGTTTCATGCACATTTTGTAATTAATTCGAATGATATAAGTTTTTAATTTTATACATTGTATGTCTAGAGCAATCTGCTATCAGAAATTTTTTCAAACAGAATCCTGTTGTATAAACTATACCAACTCGCAAACAGTCCAAGGTATAATGCACTCTGACTCCAGTGTATCAGGTTATTAAGTTATGTACGCCATTATAATATGTGAAGATCTAGAATGACTAAAATGTTCAGTGATAAAATGACATAAAATGCATTAACCTTCGCTTACCAACCCTTTTTTTTTTGTAACACCACGGTTACCAGGTATGTTTACCACCCTTGGGATTTCTTATAAAACACGCGATACTTATGGTTTTGATATCGTGGATAGCTAAGGGTCCCTCCTCTTCTCCCCACTGATACCAAATCTAAACGTACCTAGTATGGCGTCACAATGACGTCAGAAAGTCCGCCAATCATCAGAAAATTAAGGCGAAATCCAATTTTGCGGTTAAAAAAAGGAGGTAAGGGATTTTCATGTTGTTTTCAGCTCAAATGATGGCAAATGGCTAGTTTTATCATAACATAGCATTTTAAAGTCCATACTGTGTCAAAATATTTTCAAAACTGTACCCCAACATTTTCCTTGGTGGCAACCACCCCCACCCTTCTACTTTGAAGGCATACCTAACCCCGGGGGGGGGGGGGGGTAACTGGGTATTCTTGGGTATTTCTGGTCGGGTAACCACCCGAGTTAGCAAAACACGAGCCCTGAAGCAGGTCTCGGGGGGGAGAATACAATATATGGTTCAAATTCAACCTCTCTCATGTCTCTCAGTATCACAGATAGGGTATGAAATTTTGATTTTCAGTTTCAGGTATAGAGTCTAAAATCAGCATTAATCTGTTTGATGAGTCATTCTTGTTAGTGTTGTGAGCCCTGTAAAACCCTTATTTAAGCATATTTGTATTATCTTGAGTAGTTTGCAAATAAGTCCTAAAATTCATAAGGAAATACAAATATTTTTGAAGGTACTCTGGATGAGTTAAGTTTTCACCGTAACGGTATATTTTTTCTGCTTTTCAACAGCAGAGACACGAATTCAAAGCAGGATATTTCACCTTAGAGAAGAAAATAAGGATGTCGCTCTTACCAGATTTAATGTCAGCAATCATGAAGCAATAGCACGACGGATTACTAATGTCCTTCTTAATACAGTAAAAAATACATAATGCGTTTTAAAGTGTCTGTCTATATGTCTGTCCCCCATTTAAAAACTAAACAGTTGTATTAATCGATGTTTCTAACAATAGAATGGTTATTTATGGTATTATGGTGACTCCAAGAGTGTGCAGTGCTGAAGTTTTAAGTGACAGACTGGTCATCAAATAATGTCGTAGCTTTAAATATGTATCATTCGAACACGATCATCAAACCAGTGCAGTAAATCTCAAGCCATAAAGCCCGCCGAACGGGATTCGCCACTTTGTAGGTTCCTTAGATTATACTCCTTCAATGATTGTCCAAAGAAAACCCACTCCCAGCGACCAATGTTCTGATAGCTTCGGCGGTGGCGGCTAGAAATCCTAATTGGATGTCGCCATTGGTTTAACACGTAATTAAGAACTATTGATTAGAAAATTCACTCCATAACATCCCTAGAGGAAAAATCTGACAATCACCGCAAAAAATAGAGGTAGGGTTACTTTTCCTTTTTAGATCTAAGGTCAATTTCCCCTAACCTAAGGCAGGGGTCAGCTCCGTGATTTTTTTAAGTGCATAAATGACAGTTCATTAAGGGACGTTAGGGATATAGGTGCTCCGACGCCTCAATTGAAGAGGTAATCATAACTATGACGGCGGGGACACAAGGAGCGGCGCTTCTTCTAAGTTGTAACAGTGATCTCTTTTGCATTCTTCACTTGATATCTACAATACTGTGAACTGGGATATTGTTGCGATTTAATGTTCTCATTTGGTCACGAGGTAACCTTCCAAAAGGTAATATCACCTGCAAAATATGTTCATTCAGGGTAAAGTCTTCTCTAATTGATGCTAAACTTCAACAAAAACACCCCGACCTCATCTACACGAGACTTGCTTCTATACAAATTTCCATCATTAAAAGCATTGAACTCAATGAACACATAGGAGAACATTCAGACATTCCTAACCAGCGATAATAATTAAATTGTAACCTAGTAAGTGCCCTTAAACACCGCCAAACGGTAACAAAACAAAACCGCAAAACAAAACAATATAACACTCGCAAGAAGACGCTGCCCCATACACATGTTTCAATAATAAGAAAGTAATATACTATATTTGTAAAATGACTTGTGAAAAGTTTGGTTATATAGCGTTTGTTTCAGACAATGCAATATAGAAATAAAAAAAAGCCTTTGTACTTAACTTAGTATTATGATCATTCAGATTTTCTGTAATTGATGCTAGTGTTTAACAAATGAAAAAAGTTTATTTTCATGGTATTCATGTATTAGATACAACACTGCATATAAACATTAAACTCAATGATATGCTGGCTAATCCGGGGGCTAATCTTTCGACGGCTACCCTGGCCAGTCATCTTAACTTAAATTGTAACCGAGTAGCTTTGCCTTGAAATACATCAAGGGAAAACAAACAAACAAAAATATAACACTTGCAAGACAAGAGAAGACATAACAAGATGCTACCCTCAAGTGTTTCATTAATGAGGAAAATAATATGAAGATAATTCTAAATGACTTCTCAAGTATTGTGCTTACATAACAAGTTAGCGTTTGGTTACAAAGAATAGGTGGATAGAACTCGCTGTCTGAAAGATCAAAACAAACAATCACTAGTTCTGGAAAGACTATCGTAATCCTTGCCCAAATGTGGGGGTATACTATTGTCTCATAGTTTATGGGCGGGGCTTATTATGGACCTATCAAAACTCGCGTAAATACTACAAGCCCCGCCTTGTCCAAAGAAACCAACTCCCAGCGACCAATGTTCTGATAGCTTCAGGCGGTGGCGGCTAGGAAATCCTAAATTGGATGTCGCCATTGGTTTAACACGTAATTACGAACTATTGATAGAAAATTCAATATCCATAACATCCCTAGAGGAAAATCTGACAATCAACGCAAAAAATAGAGGTAGGGTTACTTTTCCTTTTTAGATCTAAGGTCAATTTCCCCCTAACCCAAGGCAGGGGTCCGCTCCGTGATTTTTTTTAAAGTGCATTTAAATGCAGTTAATTAAGGGACGTTAGGGATATATGTGCTCCGATGCCTCAATTTGAAGAGGTAATCATAACTATGAGGCGGGGAACAAGACGCGGCGCTTCTTCTAAGTTGTAACAGTGATCTCTTTTGCAATTCTTCACTTGAATTATATACACTACTGTGATAATGGGAGATTGTGCGATTTCATTTTCTCATTTGTCACGAGGTAACCTTTCCAAAAAGGTAATATCACCTGCAAAATATGTTTCATTCAAGGGTAAAGTCTTCTCTAATTGATGCTAAACTTCAACAAAAACACCCCGACCTCATCTACACGAGACTTGTGTTCTATACAACATTTACCTCATTATAAAGCATTGGACTCCATGACACAAAGGAGAACATTCAGACGCTTCCCTAGCCAGCGATCATAATTAAATTGTAACCTAGTCAAGTGCCCTTGAAACACGCCAACGTGTAACAAAACAAAACAAATATAACACTCGCAAGACAAGACGCTGCCCCATACACATGTTTCAATAATAAGAAAGTAATACGACTATTATTTTAAAATGACTTGTGAAACGTTTGGCTTATATAAACATGTAAGCGTTTGGTTTCAGACAATGCAATATAGTACCTTTGTACTTAACTTAGTATTATGATCATTCAGATTTTCTGTAATTGATGCTAGTGTTTAACAAATGAAAAAAGTTTATTTTCATGGTATTCATGTATTAGATACAACACTGCATATAAACATTAAACTCAATGATATGCTGGCTAATCCGGGGGCTAATCTTTCGACGGCTACCCTGGCCAGTCATCTTAACTTAAATTGTAACCGAGTAGCTTTGCCTTGAAATACATCAAGGGAAAACAAACAAACAAAAATATAACACTTGCAAGACAAGAGAAGAAATAACAAGATGCTGCCCTCAAGTGCTTCATTAATGGGAAAATTAATATGAAGACTATTCTAAATGACTTCTCAAGTATTGTGCTTACATAACACGTTAGCGTTTGGTTACAAAGAATAGGTGGATAGAACTCGCTGTCTGAAAGATCAAAATAAACAATCACTAGTTCCGGAAAGACTAGCGTAATCCTTGCCCAAATGTGGGGTATACTATTGTCTCATATATGTAGTTTATGGGCGGGGCTTATAATGGACCTATCAAAACTCGCGTAAATACTACAAGCCCCGCCTACCCTATACGAATATCTAGTAACACAGGGTCCAGTTAGATAAGGTGTACCTGATGGTCTTGTCAGTTACCGGAAAGGGCATCCACCATTTCAAAAAATGGTCAATAGTCATTAAATTAAATAGTCATTAAATTATTTTAAAACAGTTGTTATGAAAGAACTCTTTAGCGATGTGACATATGACGTCACCAGTAGAACTGGAAGAACTGGTAGCCAATCAGAAGAGCCTTTTCAAACTAAGCCAAATGATAAATGCGCAATTCAGTTATTGGTAATGTGCAGTGTTCTTCAAGGCCAATTCGAAGAGATCAATCGGCTTATAAACAAATCGTGTAAACAGATGTCACATCGTCTATAGGATAACAACTGAGATGAATAAATCTAACAGAGATCGGAAGCACTGACCTCTACACATGGATAGCGGGCTGGCGCACCGTTGAATAGTCGCCGATTGAAACCACAGGAAGTTGCATATTGCCCTGCTCAATATGGCTTCACTTGTCAAAATTAAAGGAAAATAGAACATCTGTGTGGAATATGTGCACCAGCAGGTGTATGCATTATTTCCCGCCATATTGAGAATGGCAAAAAGCAACTTCCTGTGGTTTTAATCGGCGACTCAGACCCGCTATACATGTGTAAAGGTCAGTGATCGGAAGCAAAGTTGTGATCCATTTCGGCTGGTAATGACTTACGAGAACCTAAGTCTTCTATGAGCGAGTTATCCTGTAGATCAGGCAATTTTACCCAATTTTGTACTTCAATTCATGACCTAACATGAATTTCATTGTTCTTAGGACCGGTGTAAAAGCAGATATAGTCCGACGGGAGCCATAGTCCGGGCTCCATAGACGATAACGGAATAAAGCGTGAAACTAATGTTGCGTGAAGAGTCAACTGAACTGAGTGCTCTATTCTTTACCGTTGTAGCCGGACTATGAGTACGCCGGACTATAGTTACTTCTACACCGGCTCACGTTAACACTTTACAGGTTTGGCTATGTCATCAATAACTTCATTTTCATAAGACATCAGTCGAAATTCAAATAAAATGTCCAATTAGATCCCCTCTGTTAAAAAATATATGAGTTTGAGAAATAAAGTTTTGAGCAAATTCCATCTATAGTCGACATATCAATGTACAAAATTGGGGTCATTTTACGTTATTCCGTGGTTTATAAGTAACAGTCATTGAGGAGTACTAAACTGGTTTCAAGGCTTTTTGACAAATAACACGCACGCGTGAGCATCATTTATTTAAAAATAGCCCGACAAACTCAAATCTTGGGGTTATACGTTGAAATATATTGAATAACGATTACTGCTTCTCGATCAGTCGATGGAATCGTCGAATTAACATAACAATATCGTACCAGACGCTGCACGCTGCAAACAATCCATTGGTTACTTCGAATATCTGTTAGGTTTATTCATCTCAGGTTACAATAAAAATGTACCTAATGTAGGCACGTAATAAACACCAGTTTGTAAGCGTCTTGCAATAAAAAATATTTATCATCGGGAATAACGTTTTAAGGCCAAAAAAGTTTTCTTCCAATTTTGATTTTGCGAGCCATTTTTTACCGCATTGCGTTTTATTTGATTTTTTATTTGATTTAAACAACAAAATGTCTCAGAGATGAAAAATTAACATTTTAACTAATAATTTGACAGCAGTATGATTGCCCTAATTTTTGACTTGCCATTTTGGCGATTTGAGCCATTTCTAGGGGAAATCTTTTTTAAAAAACACACCTTTTTTTTTTTAAGCAATAAATTGGGGGAAAATAAATAAAAAAAGCGCATTTCGCATTTATATTTTGGACTACTACTGGAAAACAAACTGATTTTGGCGCCCTAATTCCAGTTCTATCAAATCAGGCTCTCGCCTGCACGTGATCGTTTAGCATTTTGAATAGAGCGGTATTCGTCTAGCATTTACACCTTCCATAAAAGCGATGGCAACAGTGCATATTGATTGACAAAGACCTAAGTAACACAGAGAAGCTTTCAAGGCCACGGTCCTCACTGTAAACTTGTCAATGAAACAATTCATTCTGCAAGAGGTGTTAGCCAATCAGCATTAGCAAAGAAAACACACCTGCATTGATTGCTTTGTCTCATTGATCCTGACATCAGGGACCCCAAATTCCTTATTTATTTGAATTGTAGCTCATTTTTTTCTGAAAGTCTCCCATATTACACTTCAAAATTTCATCTTTCTGGCAGTATCACTCTTCTAAATTCGACTTTCTGTACCTGTGACTTTATATTTTATGTGTAAATTTAGTAGTTGAAAAGTGCTAACTAATATTTAACTGGCATGACTGTTAGTATGATTATTCACCATCCATTCAACACCCAATTACCTCTATTGCAAAGGATTACTCCATCGTTTTGGATTTGAGTTGAGTGTTGTGATGTCAATTGAGCTTTTGACCTACTGTTCAGGTTGAAATGTGAAATAAAACGGATTAGCAATGACATTAATTACAATCTTATTAATGTTTTCATTGATTACTGACTCAGAATTTCGAATATATTTTTTGGTGTAGTAATTAACATAGTCATCTAGAACTAAAGATAGTTCCCTAAAACGCTTAATATTTCCAAAATTAGAGTGATCGGAAAGTTTTTTTTTTTTTTTAATCGTTTTCATGCAGTAAACATTTATGCACAGTATAACTGTGCCATAGGGTACCGTGTATTACAAAATTTTCGGATCCGAATTTTATAACAAAGTTGTGATTTTCTATATGAAAGACTTCAATTTGAGCTTCAGTTATTTCATTTCACACACAGTGATTAGTATATGGACACGCATTATTTATATGCAACATCACGATTTGTTTGAGAATGAGTGCGCCCTCATCGGGAAATCTCTGAGTCAGCCTTTAGAAATCCTCCCCTCTCAAAAGTAACTTCAAAGTATGTAAAATACCCAGTCGGTTTTGTCAATATTTTATCAAAACTTTGCCCATTTTTTTATTTTTATTTTTTTATTTTTTTTGTTTAGGTAAAATCGTGTGTTCATATGGGGCCACACATCTCACACCGACTCCTTGCAGATATGGCAAAGCGCTTATGCAATTGCCCAGATGGTATCATTTCAGATAATTTAATTGAATATTCTATTCTTATTTCAATGATTGAATATGCAATATTGTAGTTCATTATTATTTGGCAAATTGAGATAATTATTTTTCTTATTATTCTGACTCCTACTCATCTTGTAGAAGGATTTAGTAATATGAAAATAATTTTGATGGTTTAAATACATAAAAGTGTGGATAAAAACTACAGCAAGCTCCCATATATTATATTTAAAAAGAAAAAAAAATAGTGCTTATTTATAGAAAATATAATTTTCACCTCAGAATTATTTCAGCTGAGATAAATAATTGACGAAATATTATACGAAGTATAAGTACGAAAATGTCAAAATCATATTTCTTACAAACTGGCAAAAATTACTACCAACCTGAGGAGAACCGCAAAAAAAGAGGTAGCGTTATTTGTGATGTTAGATCTAGGACCACGTTCTCCCTAAACAAAAGGCAGTGGTCCGCTCCGTGATTTATGAAAAGTGACTACCAACCCAAGGATTACCGCAAAATGAGTACCTATGAGTACTTCCCCCTAAACACAAGACAGGGGTTCGTTCCATGATTTTTGAAAAGTGGCAAACAATGCATTTATGGATTTAAGGGATACCTGGGCTTACCTTCGTCTAACTGACCCATTTTCTAACCCCCCCCCCACCCCCACCCACCCATAATTGGTGTCAACAAAGAGCTATGGATATCCTCTATTTATACTAAATAAGTGCCAAACATTCTTCCGTTTTGACGTCCCAATAACGCTATAAAAACATAGGATTGTTGCTGGATATTAGATGAACCTGAAGAAAATAGGTATTCTGATTTAAGCCTCATGCCTATGATGCCTGTATTACTAAAAAAATTTCATGGGAACATATACGATATCTTTGCGGTTTCTCATCCTAAGCCGGATCTTTGAAGACCTACCCTACCGTACGGTATCAGCCATATTGTCGTTTTTACTACAGTGAGCGCAAAAGATGATACGCAATTAGCTGGTATTTTGTAATGGTTTTGTGGTATCATTTGAAAGTTTAGTTCAAGTAAAACGTACCATTATCACTGGTTTTTACACCTTTAAGATACCACTTTAGTTGACTAAAAACATAGCCATACTCTTATCATCATTTTGGAGAGCCATTTTGCTTCTAATGGGAATCCGTAGATGGGGGGAAAAGCTGACAAGTTGATTCAAAAGACTGTAGCTCGGCCTATACGTAACCGATTTGAAATACCTTTGCAGCAAATTAAAGATAATGAAATAGGCTTTCCGATGATATCACATATGTTAGAAATATGTTATTTAAAAATTCAAAATGGCGGACACAATCATGGTCAATTTTTTTTTTTACTCACCCTGTATTTCACTTGTTTTTATTGTTCATCTCCTTTCTTTTAGGAGATTAGAGACTGACCTTGGCTTGCTGATAGTACACTACTCGCAAATGTCAGGCAACCAAAGTCTGGCACATGGTCCAGTGTTAAAGGAGGACGCTTATATATCAAATAGACCTAATTAGTTTTAAATTTCATATATGGCGTCTGTCTCTTTGTAAGACAAACTTGGACTCACTTTAAAGACTCAGAGATTTCCCGATGAGGGCGCACTCAATTTTCAAAGAAATCGTATTTTTACATGTACATAATTATTGTCCATATAGAAAATCACAACTTTGTTATAAAATTCCGGATCCGGAATTTTTGTTTTACACGGTATCCTATGGCACTGTTATACTGTGCATAAAGGTTTACTGCATGAAAACGAAAATCCGATTCATCTCTAACTTTGAAATTGAACATTTTAGGTGACTATCTTTAGTTCTAGATGGCTATTTTTATTTTCTACTCAAAACAATTATATTTCGAAATCTCTGAGTCAGCCTTTAACTCATTATAAGGTTTGGATAATCTAACATACCGTTAAAAGGTGGGTAATCCGACAATGGTTCAGCCGTTTGGATAGTAGAGGCAAAAAATGTAATTTAAATGGCCATTTCTCAGGTCCCCTAAAGTCACATATTATTTTATAAGGTAACTGTTCTCCATGATAAGGGTCAAACGTGCATCCAAAAGTTGGTGTACACTGGAGAATCTGGGTATCCGTTTTAGGGGGATATGTAAATTTCCAGAAGGGACATGTCAGATTGTTTTTTAATGTATATGTTTGTGCATATTTCCACATAAATGTTTAATCACCAAAAATCGGTGAAATTGGCTGACCCCCATCTTCACCGTTTTCTCATAGTGCCTGACTTCCTTGGCGGCATGCCTTCTTAAAGTTAAACGGATTAGCAGCGATTTGATAATCCGAAACATCGAAAAAATCATCAAAAATTCATATTTTTATATTTTTGTTACTGCATGGATATGCGAACATAACCTGCAAGTGGTTGGCTTGAAATCCGTGTATTAATGGCAAGGCAGTACTTTTTATCGGATTCTGTAATTTCTATACGTGCGTATCAAAATTCCGACTTGAGATCAAAAAAGCCTTTCACGGTGAATATCACAGATTTTTCAGCGTGATATTGTGCACCATGATCAATACAGTTTGACCCCAAACACAAACATTATTGATCTTTGTTCATTCTGTACTGGTGTAAACCACAATCAGCTGTTTAGTGCAGATTTTGAGACGCCGTCGCTGTATGTCTATTTGCGGGAGACGGTATGACAAATTTCCTAAAATACTTGGGTTTTTTCACTATTTGGTGGTTTGTTTCTACATTAAAGCAGTTATATGGAATTGTACACACTTATCCTTGATTTATAAGTTAAAAACATGCATTTCCAAATTTTGTTCGATTATCTCGCATTATCGCTGCTAACCCCTTTAAGATTCTAGGGATGTGTACCGCATCCAGTGAAACTCGACCTCACAGACACCCGAGTATCGATGCTTTTTAAAGATTTTTTCTCTTGCCTTTAAAACACTTAAAGTCTTTTGTTATAAAAGCAAGAAATGTAATCTACAAGCAATATCGACAAAGTGTCATATCGATTACTGAGAGTCACTATTGATAACAAACACATCCTGAAAACAACTTACTTATGTATATTGATGTTATTAAGCAAAACTGTACCACAAAACACTAGAAAAATAGACAGGGCCAAGGTTAATACTTTTCTTGTACAATGTTCACGTGTTTATTCACAAGTGTTACCATTAACTTAAAGGGCACTACCGATATTCAGGCTCGACCACGCAACTCACCACATCAAACACGTGATTTTGGTATTATTTAAAACAAATTGTTTTTCTAATCTCATATGCAGAATAATTTACTTTCCCATTTTGATGCTACATGCTAAAATGTTGGTTGTTTACAGTTACCGGGAAACTGTACTTTGGCCATTTATATCCCTAACGTCCACTAACTGGATTTTTTTGTCATTTTTGACAAATCACGGACCGGACCCTGCCTTGTTTAAGGGGAAATTTTCCTTTTTTTTTTTTTTTTTTTGCGGTGATCATCAGGTTGACATTCAATGGCGTATTGGACAACATTAAAGAAGCGGGCTTTGTTACTCGAGTTTCTCGTGTATATTGACCGACTACAGATATGTACTTTAAATGTACAAAGTGAACCAATTGAAGTCATCGCTTACTTAAAGCAATAACGGCACATTGTTTGAAGAGTGTCCCCAATTTTCAAAATTTGATATTTTTGCACAGTTATGTTGGTAATTGTCTAGGAAACTATAACGAGAATGCTCAAAAATGCGTATTTATCATAAAATAAGCAATTTTGTAATTAGAATTGGAATCTTAGATTGTACTCAACGGCAGGGCTGGAAATGCTATGTCCGTTCATGATGAAATAGTGCCACCTCAAGAAAATGACCTCTAACTTGACTTGGCTGAACCAATAAAACAACTAACGGATGAGCGTAGACACGTACATGGTACTATTTCCCGGCTATTTCTTATTGGAAGGCCGTTTCTAACAGCCGTTGAATTATTATCGGAGATCTCCGATATTAATTATTCAAATTACAAAATTCCTTCTTTTGCAACACATAGACATTTTTACCTTAACCATTCACAGGTATAGTTTACGAACCAGTTACCAATGCAACCGTGTAAAAATCTCAACTTTTTTGGAAAATTGGGGGCGCTCTTCAAAAAATGTGCTATTATTACTTAAGTGGTATCTCTAAACTGTCATCATTGGAATCCAAAATGAGTTGCAAGCTCAGAACACACTCTTTTGTTTCTGAATTGCAAGTGGATGTGATTGTATTACACTATAAAGATACAAAGTGTAAGCAATGGGTTTTCTGGAAAAGAAACTTTAAATGGAATAGTACCATATGAGCAAAGGGTAAAGCTGTTCTTTCTTAGTCTTCTCAATTTATCGACAGAATGACAGGAAAGGAAAAGCTTGAACAAAAGAAAAAAGGTGTATCATCTTCAATTTAAAATGAGTTTGTAAAAAACCACATGAAGTATGTGGTGTTTTCTGCAGGTACCATGATTTCCCTTAAATGTGCATGGTGCCCCGCACCTCCCCCCCCACCCCAAAAAAAAAGGTTATAAACTTATGTTGCTCATATCATTGGCCATAATTTCACCCGATTGTAATTCACTTCACAGTAAAACTAAAACGAGGAAAAGTTACCTATAGAGTAAATGATGAAGTCTACATATTCCAATGTTACAATTGTTACAAATGAATCGGTATAGTTTATTTCATTGGTAACGAGCAAAAATTGTTCTAAATCATTTTGTACGTATATGCTCCAACATGACAAAAATACATACCCATATAGGTCGGTAGCTGCAAAGATTTCTGTATAACTTATGATCGCGTGTAAAGCATATTGTCTCACCTGTTCCGTTTTCTAACACGTGTCCTGGGGCACATTTTAACGTCAACATCTAATACTATTGTCCTGTTCTCACGGCATTGTCTCTTGGCACACCTACCCTGATATGATCGGAATATAAGACCGTTATTCAAAATATTAGTTTTGGCTCGGCGGATCGGCTGGGTTTGGGTATATTGCCAATCACTTACATGTGCTATGTTTAACACCTAAAGAAAGAAATGTTAACATTGCGCATATATTACACTTTAACAGAAACGATCTTTAGGCTCGCTAGAAAAAAATGTGTAGTTTTCGCTTCTATCAAATTATCAAATTGACAACATATACAATTTACAAAATATGACAGAAAATTTCTCTGTCAATCTGGTAAATTCCATTTCCGAAAATGTTCGATATCTGTAAAAAGGAATAACATGAATTTTATAGTATTTTATTATTTGTCGAATCTTGTTGTGAATGTTCAGCTTTTGTATATCTTAACGTTTCCTAATGTTGTGCTAAGCAACATATCAAAAGTCCCCCAGTTTCCTCCTTGTCCTAATATAGGAATAAGGGGTAAAGTTTGTACAGAGGCCAATTACATCCATTTTTGCACTTTCGAGAAAAAAAAAGGAAAAACTGATATGGTGTCAGTAAGGTGTTATAATGATTGAATATTAAGTTTATTTTTTAGAACCAGTGTGAGACAATATAAAAAGGTAAGATTGGTCAAATGTCATCTTTATTTTTTCTTAATTATTAATTAACTTTAATTGAAAAAGTGGATGTAAGCCCTTTTGCAAATCAGCTATTTGACCCCTTTTCTGAAAACCACCTTTGTAATTAAAATTGATTCAATCTTTTGTCATTACATTATTCACCTTGTTTTTAAAATAAAAAAGAACTAATTGAATATCTCATTTATTTTTTAAATTATGAACATTTAATTAATTTGGACAAAATGCCATGTTCTGTCATTTTTTTAGTTTTTCCGAAACAGCAACTTTTGTTAATTAAAATTAGTTTTTTCACACATAGTAAATTAAAAAAGTGTATTCTGGTTTTAAAAGTTAACGAACATTAAAGGCTACCATGAAACATCAAAAAGGGAAAACAAAAATATTTTTTCGAGATTTTATAGCCTTTTTAAGTCAAAATTTCCGGAAATTCCCGAAGATTTCCGAAAGGGAAAAATTACGATATCTCAGGAAGGGAAGGAGGAGGTATGAAAGTCAAACAAGCACCAAAATGTGCGTTTTTATTGGCATTATAACGTAATACTAATAACTCATTTTCGGTAAAAATGGACGTTAGCCCTTTTGCATATCAGCTCTTCAATTGTTCCAATTGTGTTCAAATGTATACCATTCCTTGTGTCATTAAAGCTAAAATTTGTCCTAATTGGTTAATTAACTATATGGAAATACCGGTTCAAGGTCATACGGGAGTAAAGGTTCAGAATGCTCCAATTCGTTTCAAAGGTGTGTTCATGTGTTTGTCTCGTTCTGAATAAAATTAAATATATATATTTAAACAGTTCAAGTAGTTTTCTTGCATAGTTTAGATATGCCACATTATGACAGATTACAACAGGATCACAAGCCGCTGCCCTATAAGGTCAATATTTAAAACATGTAATTTTTTTTCACCTCAATATGACAAGTACAAGTAATTTTGAATTAACTTGATTAAAATTGGACTGTTTTTAAATTTTTCCCCACGATGACCTTGAACATTTGTTGGTCTAAACCTAAATGTCAAGAGTTAGGCAAACTATACATTTTCTTAATCAGCGAGGCTAGAAGAATACAATAGGCAATGCTTTAGCTCAATTGAATCATTTTAAAGATGTAACCTCTGTATAAACCTTACTCCCTTATTCCTCAATTGACACAAGGGAGAAACTTGGGGACTATTGATATGTTGCGCCTTACATCATCTGAAAACTATCCTAAAAATCAGCCATGGCTTATTTAATTCCGCCTTCTTGCTACACCGATCCTTAGGTTCCTGTACGAAAAGATAGACGGAAACCGGAAGCAAATGCGAGGCAAGCTTTCCACAAAGGAGGACACCTCTGAGTAAATTAAATATTTCCATTTTAAACAAGAAAATGTGGAGTTAGAAAAGGCTGTTGGCCCTAACTCTGATTTACGATTCTCAACAAGAAGACAATGATAACATTTGATAACATATTATGATTATATTTAAAAGATCCTCTAAGTCATTATCTGACAAAATAAGACACAGATAACAATAATATTGATTTCGAATTTGCTGCCATTGCAACGTATTATAGATGGGCCAAGAAAAGGCCCGGGGTAAATTAGTATACAATGTGTTCAACAAAAAAGGGAATGGAAATCAAGGCAGTTTAAGAGATAAATAGGATTCATGTACTTGCCATACTTAACCTATTTTACTCTTTTGAATAGTACCCGTTTTTCTTCTTGTCACACTTTATAATTCGATAGGATACCTGGCTCATTTATGACATTGCACGGTACACCTGTCCACGAATTCGAATGAGTGAATTTTGATCGGGTAATGAATTTAGTCAGGCCGGTGGTGTTAACTGGAAATCTCCGTAACTTTGTTTCCTGACCCTATAGACGAATGTATAGGGCGATTTCACATGAGTTAACTTAGCCAGGTCTGCCTCCAGAACAACCCAAGCATGCAGAAAATGCAAAGGAGTCACCCGCAGAAATAGCTGAAATTTTCAGGTGAAACAAGTGCATGTATGTATGCTTTACATGATTGGATGATCCGGAGGGCAAACAAATGTCCATTCAATATAATTTGCCTTTCGTGAAAGGACTCTCTAGTGCGACAAAAATGCGTGCAGTACAAAATGGAGAACACAATAGACAGATGGAACGTGGGAGTCTACACCGTACAATCCTCTAGGTCTTGACAGACAGTGGATCAAATCGTGGACGCCACTCTTTCTAATCACTAATCAATACTACTAATTAGCCGATTTGATTGAAATATAAATTTAATGTTTCTTTATATCAACGGAAAGGACGAACTTTATAACCAAATTGTAGGGTTTAGGGACCCTTTGAAACTCTCAAGAACACGTTATATATCGATATATCGACAGGTGCAATTCAGGTTAGTCCGCATAAATAACTATTGATCGCAGACAAATAATTCAACCTCTTGTCAAGCAGAATACTAATGTTGATATAAAAAAAATAAAAACAAAACAAACAGAAAGTGAAAGTAACAGGCACGATGTTGTCATTATAGCGCATTATATCAATTTGTTTAATGTTGTTAAAATTGAGCAGTACATAAATTTTGTTAATAGAGATCATGTTGTTTTGACAACTTTTAGGTCACATAGGGTTTTAGCGGTCAATCTGAGTATGATATTCTTATTCAGTGGGCGTGGTTTATCATGTTAACAAGAAATTTGATTGGTTTAGATCAAAGCTCCGCCTATCCATTACTGGGTAATAAATGGATAATGCATGTAGCAATTACGTAGTGCAATGGAATGGTTGACACGCGTAAACGGCGCGTTTATGCTGCGTCATGCAATTCGTGTTTGTACGCGAATATAATTTACGCAGCGTGACGTTCACCACGTGATGACTTTGGCTCCATGGATTGAAACATATTTTGTTTTCAAGAGGGGTGCAATTATTTAGATGAATAAAAAAGAACGATGTAACAATATTTTTGACATATAAATTTTGTCGGTAAAGAAGCAAAAATATTCACAATACTAAATAAGAATGAGCATAAAAGATGAGATTTTTAGTTTTGGCCATCTTAGATGGTGTCATAATGGATGGACATCCAATATTTAGAGAATTAAAGATGAGATTTTTTTTTAGCCGTCTTAGATGGTGTCGTAATGGATAACCACCACGATATATAAATATCCCTTCATTTTGAAGTTCAAACCTTTGCAGTATAGGTCTGGAGAGTAGTAAACAACAATGACACTAAAGACAGAAGAGTGCATAACGTAAATAAACACAATCACTAGGAGATTACTGGTGTGTCCTTGGTGTAAGATATTCATGAGTTAGACTAGAGTAAAGACTCTTTTACAGAATAAAGCTGTACAATCCTTGTAATCCTTTGATCCTCTTATAGAAGATTTCTTATATGAAGGATGAACCAGATTACTTGGACAAGCAGTGGTAGTAAAGTCTATTATTTATTCAGTAGAATTTTTTGTAAATTGTCAATTTACATTTGAACGATATTTTAGTTATATATTTTTGTCCTTAGTTGATATTCAAAATGTGATGACGGTGTGTAAACTTTGATTTTTTTTTTAAATATGACTTTTATTAATTGATTCTTCTAATGAAGGATTGAAATTATATATGAAATAAATTGTGACTATAATAATATTTAATGATTCACTTCATGTTAAATTGGCCTGCGGAAGTATTGCTTAAAAAAAACAAACAAACAAAAGACCACAATCTGAAAAATGCTAAATGAGAGAAAGGTACTATTTATAGAAGTTTAGCAATTCTGTAGTTGTTCCAAATAGGTAAATTTAGAATGTTTTATTTATGCTTTGAATCACAATCTAACATTCTCATAATTGACCGAGATACAAATTCCTATTTGATCATTGCTTAAATGCATCACAATTGTTCTAAATACATTCTTTGATTTTAATGCTGTTAGTCTCAAAACTTCCTCAGACCTCATTATTCCCGTATGGCTGTTCCAGTTTCAGGAAGACTCCATTTGGAAATAAAACATAGCTGTTCTAGGATTAATGCTTAATTCATATAATGCCTTTCAGCAGTTCCCTTTCTGTTTGAAGGACCAGCTAGTTTGCAGCCAGTGTTGATTGAAGCTAACTGTTAGGAAAGAATCAAAAACATAATTATGTTATACCCTTCGAACCTATGCAGCGCAATATACAGGGTATAACTTAATTATTCCAAAAATATATTTGATTACACAGGACAGTGCATACCACATCTTTTTAAAAACTTTAGTAGGTGACACTAAAATACCCTTAAATAAAATCAAAATGCACTCATATGTCACTCGGAAAGACGGGCGCGGGCGCAGTATATTATTTTATGTGTGCAAGTGAACTTGCATGTATCACCTCCGATGTTCCTCTCTACGCTCAGCTGTGGTCCCAACCCGTCTCTATGGACCAAAAAGTAAAAAGGATTTAAATGAACTACAGATAGCATGCAGCTTCAAAACTGTGGAAGGCTCTTTCCTCGCAACATACGTTCTTTAATAACACCATTGTACAATTTAAGCCTTTCCCTGTATCATTTTTCACTTTGATCTGTAATTAATGAATGTTTGTATTTCATAACATATACATGTGTGCTACATCAGTTGAACGCCAAGGGCATGGCGAAATGCCCCGTGGTCGAGCCTTTCTTTATATTCTCCCCAGAAAAAAACGAAAAAATTCTAATTGAGTCTAATTAAATGAGTTCCTCCCCATCAGAAATGACCCCATTTTTTTGCCAGAAACTGTTTCTGGCGCCGGCACTGACATGCATGTATGTAATACGATTAAAAACGTATGTCAGATAATCGCATTCAGCTACATTAATCCTTGAAGCAACCCCCCAAACGATCGGTAAAGGTAAATATTAGAAAATAAGCACACAATGGATTTTACCCCTCTTCAATGCTATCTTACACCGCCTTTTCCCCCCCTTTTATTTAGCAAGGATGTGTTTTTTCCGGAGTGAAGACCTTTTCTGTAGTAGTTGGGTTGTACCCTTCGTTTGATTTAAAAAAGAAGAAAAATAATGTTAAACCACACAGGCCGGTATTGTGTAAACATCAATAACGGGCCAAAGTAAAGTAATACGGGTCTGACTGCTTACACTTGAATTTTAAATATATTTACGTAATTGAGGCGGTTGCTGACTGCCTGAAACATATAGATGCAATTAAAAAAATCTGGCGAACTTTTCGCGCTTGCAGAGAGAGTTCTTGGGGGCAACTGTAATGAAAGCGTCGAAGCTCGTGTCAAATCAATTTTGGTAGCTGCTTTGTAGGGTGCAATTTGTATATGCCATTTTATTACCTGCGTAAGCATTCACTCCTTCATTGTATTTTACAAGAAGAATGTCTATGGTGGCTTGCTTGAGCAAAAATGTTTGAACGCGCCTATCTTCTCTGTGTGCTTTGTTATCTTGAACTCAGAGGATCCAAATTATATAATAGGGTTGCGGCATATGTTTACCGGCAAATCGTAGACTGTTTATTGAAAAAGGGAGGATTGAGAGAAAAAACTGCTTCGATGTATTTGTTTTGGCATAAAAGTAGGGGTACTTTTTTTCCGCTGTGTTAGTTAAGTACTTTTCCCTGTTTCGTATGTAGTCATTTCAATGCGGGTCCCACGAATACGACTGCAACCTCGAAAACGAGTAATTAAGTCCCTTATAAATATATTGTAAAAATTAGTTTCAATAAATTTTCTTTATTACCATTAGTCCAAACTGTGCAGACTACATTATTTAAACATCACATAGACGTATATGATAGAGTAATTTATGATCTTGTTCGGATTCTACATATTATCACTTTGCGATTGATGCATACTTCGGTAGTCGAAGCTCTTTTTTTATACAACAGCAACTCTTAAAGTGATAAGCAGCGATACAATACGAGAGGACATGTGGACATTTATATTATGACATATAATCAGGAACAAATTGAAAAATCCTTAACCTATTCAATTTAGAAAAGAACACCACCAAATAGATAAAACAATGAAGATATATTTGCTATTCGCCACCAGCAAATTGACATGCAGGTGAATGTGAAGTTGTTGTGGTACACGCATACATAATGAACAACGATCAAAATTGTATGTTTTATGCGGGTCACTAGTGCGCAATATGGCACTTTATAAGCTTGGACATTTTCTGTAAAGGCCCTTTATCTCAAAGTTGGACTTTTTATATACGCATTTTGCCGTTTAATGTGAGCATTATCTATTAAGAACCATACATTAGCTTTGTTGTTGTTTTGATGTTTTAAATTAGCCAATCGCTTCTCTTTTCATTAAAGAACGGTATGTTTGAAAAAATCTTAGAGTGGCAATTTTCCTAATTTTGAGCATTGAAATTTTGCAGTATGTCGTCGAAATACACTTAATATTTTGATTTCAGATGTCTCATTAGGGTGCATGAATGATTTGTTCTTTACACAGTTTCTCCTTGAGCTCTTAACAAAGACTGCTGTGTCATCATATAATTTTCAAAATAGAAAAAAGGCGATCTTGAAATTTCAATAAATATAAAAAGTGAAAAAAATAAAAATTATTCTCAAAACAGCTTTTTTTCAAAAGCAACCGGCCATTTAAAATCAAAGAGGAAGTTCCACACAAAAACATGTAAATTAGCAGCTAGCACACTGAAGAGTCCTGCCTCAGTATAAATGTGTTTTTATATCGTTACTCTTAAGTTTCCTCAAATAAGCGATCAAAATAATGCACCTAACAACCCGTAGTCAAATACCCCTTTATTGGAACATGGGGTAAAGGAATTAGCTTTGGAGTGGATTCGTCATGGTTTAAAAATTGGCCAAGAATGTCATTTTCGTTCTTCTTCTTTCTGACAACAACCCTTGTCTGTTTGCCCCAACACTATAGCATGTAAAATTTGTAGCTTTCATGTTCAAAGGTGCATTTTTCCAAGAACGGTACAGGGGCCCAAACTTTGACGTCCCGGGGCCTATAGACGGAATTTTTTGAACGTATATTTGCTGTTGATACAAATCGTCTTTGACTATAAAACCTTCACCTAATAAATTTTAATTGTACAAAGAATCAAAATCTGACAATACGGATCAGCTGATCTGTATGCTGATTTTAAGCGCTCGCAACCTTCCTGCAAATATCCAAAACCTGAACTATGAGAATCAATAAATTCATAGTAAAATACAATCTTCCAAGAACCTCTTCTGCTTTCCTACACTATCAAAATGAATCGAATTAAATACAAAACCTCTTGTGTGGAGCACAAGAAGTTCTTGAACGAAAAGACATTCTCTAAACACTCTACCTTTCTTTATCGCAAACGGTTGGAGGTGAAATCCAATTTGGGGGTTCTCGTGTGCGTTGACCGTGATCAATGTCGGGACCCGATCGCTTGTCCGTATATAACGTCTTAACTCTCTCAAGAACAGCTATAATTGATTTTTAAAAGTTTTTTTGAGAGTAAAATAAAGGTACTGACGGTTACAATAAATAACTGTAGATGTCAAAGTTGTTAAGTTTCAATAGTCATATCAGTCAGTTTCTTGGTCGCTTCTTAAAAACTATAATCTGCGCAGATCCAGTTAAGATCAAATTTCCGGTAAAAAGTGCTTTTCTTCCTGCTGATTTTACCTCTTTGGTGGTACCGTTAACATCGGTGATTGAAATGCACCTTTGGGCAATTCCGAGATATCCCCATGGTCATCAAGATTAAAAAAGAGTCGAAATAGAAACTTGTTTTCTTTTGTAAAGGCAATCCTTAAATTATTTTCCCTGTTGGCAACGATGTTAGTTAAAGTATAGTTTGTCCGTTTGTGATTCAAATGTTTTTGAGATATTAAAGGTGCACCGTGGTCCGATTTGTTTATCGTGTTCTCTACTTGATAGGGAGTCCTGCCACTAGGATACACTTGCCACCAATGTACTTGGGAAACAAACTTAGCCATAAATTATCCAAAATTATACAATATTGAATCTTTATGACCTACACACAATTTAAGGTCCACTTTTACTGAATCGGGGCATTTTGAAAAACATTTTTATTTTGAGAAAAGTGACCTTAAAAAAAAAAAAAACTCACACTCATAATTTAAGAGACAGATAGAACAAACTATACATTGTCTTTTCCTTATTTAATTCCGAATGCTATTCGGACACAATCAAAGCGTTTTTTAAAAAATGTTGACTTTTAGATCATGGGCCGGGCCATCTTGTATTTCCAAATGCCCAAAGTGACAATTCACACCCACTGCATCTCATTGCGTATCATCCAAAGAGATACAACAACAGAGAAAAAAGACTTGAACTTGACCTATCACTTCTTGACTAATCACGCCGAATCAATCAAAAAGTAAATGAAGGACCAATGGGATTTCATCATTCTTCGGTTTCGTCGATTGATTCGCATGAAACGACATCGGATTAATGGATGACAGATACGATCAAAACAATCATTAGGATGCTTACCATAAGATTTTAAACACAAATCTCTTTATTTTTTCACCTTCCCTTATTGACGGTTTTTCAGTTTTGTTTATTTAAAGAAGTACATTATAATAATGATTTAGATAATGAAGCACTCGAATCGAAGACACACCGAGACCAATCGGAAAAAAATATTTACTTTAAGGTATTGACAAACGTATGTGCCCCATCGCATTCACATTCTACTTATTTTACCGGCGAGAATTTCATATACGATGTCTTGTAGTACTATCAAGAATGGTCCCTGTCATGTCCATTGCGAAAATTTTACACTTTATTGGAATTTCCTCATTTTAAAAGTTGACACTGGACAATGCGGAATGACGAAATTAAAGATTCTAATTTAAACATGAGGTGTCCCCGTGCGTTTCCGTCCATACTTATACTATCAAATGCCCTTTCCATGGGTATCATCTCCTCCCGGAACGTGACCGATTTTCGGCGCAATTTTTGGTTGCACGATTTCTCACGGTCCGTTGGGTTAAAACAATGGCTGTAATAGTGGTTTTAGGGCTGGGATTAAAGGGGAAACGTGGGTGGGTTTTTCATAAAAAAAAACATTCCGAGATGTACATACATATACTCACTCTATAACTTTATATCTCGTGTGTCTATCTAAATACGTTGAAAGCATCAGCCTCTTCGGTTTAGTATCGATTTACAATGATGATACTTTTTTATTAAAATGCGGATGAAAAATTAAGGCATAACGAACGGCCGATGTAAGTCAAAAATCTATATCTATATTTCAAAGAATGTGTAAATGAAACGATTTGATTGCGAGTCTGAGTGGATTTGTCCGCAGACATCAGGCACGATATTTTTGCAATAATTGCAAAAATCGGTTTTAAGAGATCAAACCAGTGTTTACCGACTAAGAATCATACTTTGAGCTTTCCTTTAATCAAGACGTGTTGGGCAATAAAGAAGCCGTGCTCTCTCCCCAGTACTTAATGTTAAGAGGTTGGAGAATTTTTAGATATTGATGTCCACCCCCGGTAATTTACACTATAGAATCCCTCGGCCCTCTGCACCGATATAGCATCAAATGTGGACAGTTCTAAATGTATGTGTATTAGAAAAGCATAATAGGGCAACATGTTACCTGTTCTAGAATTCAACGTACGCTTGAATCGACAATATGGCCTGATTGCTGTCAAGACTTGAAGGATTCGTTCGTTGTTATTTGGTCCAGCCTGTCGTTAGATACCCAATTGCATTCTTTGACCTAATAGCTGATCCGAAGACCTCTGGAAATGTCCTGATTTGTGGTCTAAAATAACCGATTTCATTAATAAAATACATATTATTTCATACAACACAATCCGCAACGATAACCTAACTTAACTTGTCGAAACCACAAGTAGGGGTCAGAATGGTATTATCCCACATCCCACACCAAACCTCTCATCTTGGCCAACAGATAAATAAATGCTTGAATCGTATCAAAAGAATACATCATAACTAAATATTGGAACAGTATCTACTGTATTTGTGGTGCAAGATGCGCCCAAAAGATCTGTCCAATGAATTTTCACACAGTACATAGGGCCCTTTCACGGAAGGTAACGCGAAGAATCCATCATGCATCTGGTTCCCCCTGGACCATAACCCCCGCAGCCCGCGCGCAGTGGCTGTAGCCCTGCTAAAACTACACGGGGATCCTCTTCTCTTCTTACAGTCCACGGTAAGGGTATTTAGCCGGCTGACTATGTTTTTCAAGTTTTGTATACTCTGACCCTCCATCTTTTTCACTTCATGCGGGGACAATTTAAATATTAATTATTAAGACTATACATATGGTTAATCTTAAACATGAATTTTTTTTTATTAGGGGATAGACATCCAAATTTTTGGAAAAAATAAAGATTTGATGACGTCACGGCATTGATTGGTTTCTTATTATTGCATTCGGGACCCATTCAGGTAAAAATTACGTACGTATCCCCTACATTGGAAAAAGCCAACCGATTATCGGGGGGGGGGTCCCTCCCATCGTACGTCTGTTTTTTTTGAATCATACGGAAAGGTAAATTTTGTTACTGTTTAGACATAATTCCCGTGTCTTCTTGGAAAAAAATAAGTAGCCTTTTGGGCAGAGAGGGTCAGTTACAACCTTGATTACATGTCGGATTATATTATCGGTCGCCGCCCGAAAGGCAAACTGATATCTGTAACTGAACACGTGACCGGTACCTGACACGTGACCACAAACTATTCATCTCGTTAGACCAGTTTATATACTACATCGGCAAAGCACCCAAGCATTCTGTACTCTTTTTTGTCACAGCGTATCTCTCAAGATGTGAGACCTATACACGTGGTTCCGTACAGGGAGGGTAGGACACGATCCGCCCGATTTGGGCATTGGGTTGGTAATTTGTGAAACTGCTACATGCCATTTATCTATGGCAAAAAAGGCCTCGGTCCTCAGTGACTTAAAAATCATCTTTAAAACCTTTGTTCAAACGATCTTATTATATCATTGATAATTAAGAAAAAATATGATTTTTCACATCAAATCATGCTCTGTTAATTACCTGTGTGCATAACTCAAACTCCAGAAACTTCCCTGCAAAGTAATCTCTATCACATAATAATACCCTTGAACATACGCGCCATGCTACAGAGCTATGCGCTCTAAGCCCATGCGCACCCGATACACCGGAATATCAAAACACCCTATTATAATTATTATACACCCAAAAACAACAAATACCCCAAACGCATTGCACCCTGATATTTCAGATATTCTGTAAGGCAGGTGATTTCTGAATTTCTTTGCATGCTTTGGTTGTTTTATCGAGGACTGGTCGTCAGGTTAATCTATTGACCTTCGTGAAAGCGCCCTATACTTGTACTTGGTTGACCTGCCGACTGACTGGATCGATATCTTCTCTCACATTTAGCACAAAAAATTTTATCCACGGATGCTATGCAAATATAAGCAAAAACAGAGTATATAGCAATATTTTTTAATCTATATCCCACGCCAGTACAACGTGCATTAAACATCCCTCGTGCCTACTTCAGCACAGCGATACTCCCATACTTTCAAATCTTCACATCAACACGAACCATTGAGGTTAAAAGCGTCACACATGTTTTTATCGTGAATTTGAACCCGGCTCAAAACTCGATTATCAACCGCCCCTGTAGAGTGCACACAAATAGGTTGTCAGTTTTATTCAAACTTCTTATGATTTTGCGTATTTTTTTTTTAATCGCTTCATTTATTCACACGACTGAAAAAATAATCTTGTATTTTTTATAAATAATTAAAAAAACCTTTTTTGCCTTTTTTCAGAAATATGCTATTTATTTTTTTTTGGGGTGGGGTGGGGGTGGGGGATAATTCTCAACGATGGAAAGAGAAATGTTTTCTTTATATATTCAGATAATGCTTTATCACATCATTGTTAAGTTAAGAACGAATTTCCCCTCCCCCCGTAGTAAAGTCGATTCTCTCATCTGTTGGTGCCAAGACAAAGACACCCGTTGGTACCTATAAGCATATTGTTTTGGTACAATGGCAAATACGTTCTACTTAATACTTTCTTCGTTCCAGAACTCATCGTAATTTGTTCATATCGTCCACACGTTACAATGATCCAACTCAATATCGTCTGTTAAGGACAATAAGTACCTTTTCATCCTAATTAATTTCCAATCCCTCCCGCTAAATTTGAAGTTGCCGTCCGTTCCGCCGCCCTATTAAAAATACTAACATTGCAGGAGGTGTTTTTACACTTCCCGTTTTCATGCAAATTCATTGACTACGCCCAATTTAATAATGGTTAAATTCGGCAAACCACTCACACAATATTACAGCTTCTATTGGTCCCTCCGGCCAAAAAAAGAGAGTCATCATCAGAAACATTTTTCAGAAGGACCTGCGGTCCATGTTTTGGCCCTTCTAAATATAACGGTTTCTTAATATGACTTAATAATGTGGATAAACTGCAGCGGCGTTGGGGGGTTGTGTTATAATTTCCTGGAAAATACTCGATTAATGATGTTTGGTTTCAAAAAATAAGAGTAGGTGACTTTCAATCACTGCCAATTCATTTATTTGGCCACCAGCAATTGGTTATTACGGAAGAAAAATTAGAAACAAAATAGCAGTGGTAGCTGCATTCACGTCATATTACGAGCCGTCGATTTACCGTAATGTATTTAGACCATTAAACTTATTCAGGTGAATCATACAATGTGGCATTGATACAGCAAATCGGTAACTTTCGTAATTTGTTTTCATTGAAAAGAGAGGGGAAGAAGAAAAAGACACGCTTCGATGTGTTTGCTTTGCTCTTTTAAGTACGACCGCACCTCAGAGAAAGTAGGTACATTCTTCTCCTTTCGTAAAAAAATAGTTTGAAATGTATTAATTTTACCACCTAGGTAAATTGTGCTGACTACATTATTAAAACAACCCTTAAAAGCCTTTTCACCTTCAAAGAAACCTTGGACTCACAAAATCGCGTATTATTGCTTTAATCCTAACACAACCGAGCCAAAGTAAAAAAATTCTGTCCTGCTCGTATATTTGGCGCACCTTGGCTTAGGTGCACTGTTACTTATCAATTTGGAATATTTTTCAGACCCAATCTTACAATTTCTAATTGAACTCCTTAGTACATCTATTAGAGTAGGTTAATGATTATAATAACAGTCCCCACTACCCATGTGAAGTGAATCCATGCATAATTTTGAATAACGTAACAATGCATTTGTTTGGGATTAAATGTCATAAGACGTCTTGTTGTTGTTACTTTCCCCCTGCTCAGCCAGGTGTGCAAGGAGCCCCATTTTTTTTCAGAGTTGTTGTTTACCTTTACAAACCGTTACACAAAAACTGACACAGAGGTCCCCTTGGCTATGCCTCGTCCAAACGGCATTGTCAATACGCCGAGAGTTACTTGCACTCCACGGAAAGGTACAACAAGCCAGAGTCAACTGCTTTCGCCTCGGAATAATCGCAAAGTACGTTCTGTAAATTAATCAGAATTTCATGAGAGGTGGGGTGGGTCACTATGAGGCCATAAATGTCTTCAGGACGAACCACGATTGACTACAGACGAGATGATCGCCGACTGTTTAATCTGCTGTCGAGCCCGGAAATGCCAACGAGCCGTCTCCGTCATTTGTGGAGAAGACACAATGGAATCAAGTTTCCCTCTAAACTGTAGATCGGAGATGGCTTCAACATGGTTACCCGAGCAAGACGAATGACCGAATGACCAAATGTCCAACCGTTCACCAGAGAGTTGCTCGAATTCGCTTGGCTAGGGAGCACAGAAGATAAAAAGCTCAACCTGGCCGAAATGTTGGTTCCTGGCGAGAGCCGCTACAAAGAAAAACAAAAAACACATCTTGACACATCAGATGGAAGGACAAAGGGTTCTCGATTACGTGGTGAGAACGTCCGATATGACGTATAACAGGAACCGACTCAGGGGTGGTGGCGGCTCAGTAATGGTATGGGACCGGTATTCATTATGGAGGGAAAAACATAGAAGTTTAAAGCAATTCTGTAGGGCATATTTATAGTGGAGCGTTCCAAATAGGTAATTTAGAATGTTTATTATACTTTGAATCACAAATCTAACATTCTCATAATTGACCGGATACAAATTCAATATTTGCTCATTGCTTAAATGCCTCACAGCTGTTCTCAATACATTCTTTGATTTTAAGGCGTTATTCTAAAAAACGTCCTCAGACCTCGGTTATCCCGTATGGCTTTTCCAGTTCAGAAGACTCCATTGGAAATAAAACATAGCTGTTTCGAAGGGATTAATGCTTAATTCATATAATGCCTTTCCGCAGTTCCCTTTCTGTTGAAGGACCAGCTATTTGCAGCCAGGGTTGCTTGAAGTCTAACTGTTAGGAACGAATCAAAACTAATTATGTTATACCCTTCGAACCTATGCAGCGCATGTACGGGTATACTTAATTATGCCAAAATATATGCTATACACGGACAGTGCATACCACCTCTTTTTAAAATATAGTAGGTGACACTAAAATACCCTTAAATAAAATCAAAAATGCACTCATATTTCACTCGGAAAGAACGGCGGGGCCGCAGTATATTATTTTATGTGTGCAATGTTCCTCTAAACGCTCAGCTGTGGATTCAACCGTCCTATGACCAAAAAGGAAAAAATAAAGGATGGAATGAACTGCAGAACATGGAGCTTCAAACTGTGGAAGCTCTTCCTCGCAACATACTTTCCTTTGTTGAAGTTTGTTTTTTTTTTTGTTAAAGCCTTTCTCCTTTATCATTTTTCACTTTATCACTGTAATATATGAAATGTTTGTATTTCATCACATACATGTGTGCCTACCATCATTGAAGCGCAAATGGGCATGGCGAAATGCCCCCGTTCCGAGCCTTTTTTTTTATTCTCCAGGAAAAACGAACAATTCAAATTGTGAGCTGATTTTTCGCCACAGAAAGACCCCCATTTTTTGGTACGAAAAAGTTCTGGCTGGCGCCACTGCATGCATGTTAATGTATGACCAATTAAAAACGTAATGTCAGATAATCGCGATCAGCTATCATTATCATTAAAGCAAACCCTCCCTAAATTGGTAAAATAGTAATATTCGAAATAGCCAATGGATTTTACCCGCTCAATGCTATCTTACACCGCCTTCCCCCTTTTATTTGCCCAAGATGTTTTTTCTTTCCTCCGGACTGAGACACGGTTTCTGTAGTTATAGGTTGTAACCCCCGTCGTGATTAAAAAAAAGAAAATTAATGTAACACAACACCACGCCGGTATTGTTCGAATCAATACGGGCAGAGTAAAGTATACGGGTCGGACTGCTTACACTTGACGTTTAAAATATAGTTAGTATTGAGCGGGCTGGACATGCCCATGAAACATATGATGCACATTAAAAAATCTGAGCGGCTTTTCGCGCTTGCAGAGAGAGAGTATCTTGTGGGCACTGTAATGGAAGCGTAGTAAGCTCGTTGCAAATCAATTTGTAGCTGCTTGGTAGGGGTTGCCAATTGTATTATGCCATTTTATTACCGCGTAGCCAGCAGCATGCACTCCTTCATTGTATTTTGCCAAAAAAATCTCTTATGGCTTGGCTGAAGCAAAAAATGTTTTGAACGGCTATTTTCTCTATGTGTTTGTATTATCTTGAACTCGGAATGATCCATATTATATAATAAGGTTGCGGAAGATGTACGGGCAAATCGCAGACTTTTATTCGTGGAGGTTTTCATTGAAGAAAGAAAAGGAAACGAAAGAGTGAGTGAGAGAAAAAAACGCTTCGAAGTGTTTGTTTTGCATAAAAGTCGGGTACTTTTTAGCTTGCTTTAAGTATACCGTTCCCGTTCGTATTCAGTCATTTCCATGCGGGTCACGAATACAACTGCTCCTCATAGAAGCAGGTAAATTCTTCTCTTATGTAAAAAAAAAAGTAGTTCAAATAAATTTAACACTTAGGGTCCCTATTATTAAAACACCACATAGCGCTTTTGGATGAATGGTAATTATTAATTTTTCTTCGGATTCCACATATTAATCAAAGCGATTTTCTGCAGTTAACAGGTGCTAAATGCTGATACATCCTGCGTAGTTGAAGTTGATATTGCCATAAAACTTGGCAACTGCTTAAAGTAATAAGCAGTGATAATACAAGATGATAAAAAATGTGGACATTCATATATCAAGCTTATAAATTTTTAATTATAAATTTGTAAAAAAAAATAGTCTGAAATTTGTGAGCATTGAATTAAATAAAGGACCACGAGACTTGTTTAAGTGGACACCAGAGAAACAAGCGACTAATGTATTCAACTTTATTTAGTGGTAAATCTCACGCCTAGGTAGCGAGAGGTCCGGGTTCGGGGCCGTGTATTTTTCGTCTATTAATTAATGCTCGCCAGTTATATTGTCAAATAATTCTCTAGGGTTGTTATTCATTTACTTAATTACATCGCGTACATTGAATGATTTCGCACATCATAGGATTCTGCTTAGAATCAGGCATATAGGTCATCTTCTTCTCTATAAGCCTTTATATATAAATGTTGTTAAAATTCCATTAAAATACTTTAATGTAGGAAAAGAAAATCACCAAAATGTTTAAAAAAATGATTGAGAAATTTATCAATCGTTTGCAGCAAATTGACATTGTTATAAATCAAGCCAAATGTGTAAAATTCATTTTTTTAAAACTACTTTAATGTAGGAAAAGAAAATCACCCAAATGGTTAAAAAAATGACTTGAGGAAATTATTACATCCGTCTTCAGCCAAATTGACATGCACGTGAATGTGACAGCTGATTGTGGTACACACAGTACAGACATGAAAAAAGATCAATAATTGTGTATGTTTGCGAGTCAACTGTACGGGTCAATGGTGCGGCAATTTCGCACTTTATAATCTGTGAATTTTGGGGAAAAGCCTTTTTTTCTCAGTCGGCTTTATTGATATCGCTTTTGCAGTATATTAGCATAGTATTATATAGTCCGAACAAGATTCCAATACATGTTTTTTTTTTTATGATATGTTTTTCGTTGTTTTATATTGTCAATCGCCTTCTTTTTTCTTAACAAACGCGTCTATTGATCATGTAAAGGTGCATTGCCTAATTTTGAACCGTTAGAAAGATTCGCAGATGAAAGTTAGATCGGCAAATAAACTCAACATATTGATTTCAGATGTCGCCATTACGGCGCAATGAATAATTGTTATTTACACAGTTCTCATTGAAGATGTTTATAGGGACTGCGGTGTCATCAATATTTCACATTTTATTCACCAGCTGACTGAATCTGGAAGTGGTAAGTATTCGTCATGACCTATTTCCAAGGAGGTCTCAGATTAGAGGAAATATAATATATATATATATATGATATATATATTATATAATATATGTGATATATATATATAATTAGATATATATATTATTTATATATATATATATGTCAGGTATTACTCCTAGTTTCCGCAAATAAGCATCACAATAATTGAAACCAAACAACCCTTAGCCAACCCCTTTAATCTGCCATCAAACTTGGGACATGAATAAAGGAACGTTTGCTTTGGAGCGCGTATCCATGTTAAAAATTGTCCAATAATTATTGTGTTCTTGATGTATTGCCCCAAAAATAGAAGCATGTAAAAATTAAGTTTACCCTTCATGTCCAGGGTGCATTGTTCACGAAAGCAATTACTGGAGATCAGGTGCCAGTAGACGTCGAATAATCGAACGTATTACTTTCGTGGATACAAAACTCTTATATTATCTGCATTCCCAATAAATTGAAATTTTAAAAATGATCAAATAGACAAGACGGGATCATGGATATGCTGATTTTATGCGATCGCGTATGTCATTGCAAATAATCAAATACCGTAGGTTCAGACGAATCAAGAGTTCTAAATATCCAAACATTATAATTAATTAACCTTCATATACTTTCCCGGCTTTCCTGAACTATTCAGATCAAAATAAGTCGATAATAAAGATACAATAACTCCAAGATACTCGCCTGCTTTCCTACACTATCAAAATAAATCGATAGTAAAAATACCAACCTCTTGTGTGGAGCACAAGAAGATTATTGAAACGAAAAGACATTCTCTACCCTTTCCTTTATCTCAAATCGGATGAAATCCAATTTCCCCTGCAGAAAGGGCAAATGTCGGGACCGAGTCTTTCCTTTGTGTTCTGAAATGCATATCGTTAACTCTTAAAGAAAACAGATAGCATTGATTCTTAAAAGGTGTTTTGAGATAAATAAAGTACTGACGGTTACAATAAGTAATGGAGATGTCAAAGTTGTTGAGTTTCATATACAATCAGGGTCCAGTTTCTGGCAGGGCTCTTAAAAAGACTATTATACTGCAAGCAGATCAAGTTAAGATCAAATTTCCGGTAAAGGTCGTTTTCTATGCTGATTTTAATCTCTTTGGGTGGTACCGAAATAAGATCCAGATGGGTGTGTTGTGAAAATGTCACCTTGGGCAATTCGAGATATCCACCATGGTCGCCATTTAAAGGAGTAGAAAAATTTTAACTTGTTTTTTTTGTTAAAAAGGCATCGCAATTAATCTCTGTTGCAACGATTTAGTTTTAAGGTATAGTTTGTCGTTCGTTGATTTAATGTTTTCAGTATAAAGGTGCTTGTTCGATTTTTGTGTAATCGTGTTATCTACTTGACATATAAAATCCATACGGCTAGCAGATTAGAGGGTCCCATGCACCCCACTAAAACTAAATATAACATGGTTTTTAGAATCTCTTCGACATCTTGCTTAAAGAATTTTGATGTTACCAAAAATCAAATATTGTCCCACGGGGTCCAGCAAAACGAAATTTAGTTTTAAGGGGGGTGGGTTCATGGGAACCCATTATAATCTGCTAGACTAATAAGCCAGTTTCTGTACGGGCCTTTAAAATTCGAGTTTTTGCACCCACTGGGGTCCGCGAAACTGAGTCGTTAATCTACGTGCAGCTAGGCCATGCGGAGTGAACCAATTGCCAAAAGAACTTTGTAAACTGATATGAAGAGGAAACAACCCCTTATCTATAAAAATAAAGAAACAAGCAACAGGGTGACGCTTGTTGCCACATACCACTCTCATCTTCCCAGACTTAGCAACATTGTTCAGCAGCATATGCCCATTTTACATTTGTCTCCTAAATTGCAGGGATCGCAATCCCCAACCCTCCTGTTATTGCTTCCGTTTGCCCAAAAACCTGAGGGACCTTCTTGTTTCTGCTCGGCGTAAACCCTCGTTAATGAGGAAAAGTCTGAGGTGCAATGCAACCTTTGTAAAAAAACCTGCCAAGCTTGCAATTAGTTTGCTGAAACATCTTTCTTTTCACAGTGGTGTTTACTAAACAAACATTCAAAATCCTTCAAAATATTGACTGTAAGACCACTCATATCTATATCATAACTTGCAGCCGCTTGTGGCATCCAATATGTGGGTTGATGAAAACTAAAAAATGCCCAAAACCAGAACTTTATGGTTAATTTATCTGACATCAGAACAAATCTGTGGCCAATCACTTTAATCCACCCAATCACAGCCCATAGATGATCTCACCCTCGTTGGCATTGATTGCTTCTAAGAGACTTCACAAATAAATTTCCGTTTTGAAAAAGAAAAATTTTGGATTCAGCACCTACGGTGTCTTACACCCTCGGATGAATATTGATGAATAGTTTCCTTTTGGATTTTGCTCCATGCTTTTTCTGTTCGATATGCAAATTTTTCTCTCACACACACACATACATATACAACTTCTTTATGCCTGTTGCAGTCCACCACATAGACTCAACTCACAACACACTGATGATGAAATTTATAGTTCGAAAGCTTTGGGGATTTTTTATGGCTTCGTTAACTGTTTGCGGTACTCTGATTGAGAGGTATGTATGGAGGACAGACACCTGAGTGAGTATTACACGTTGGGGTTACGCACGCGTGGGGAAACGGGCCCCTGGTGATTAAGTTTCCAATATATCACCTGAAGGGGGTGTCCCCCTGACTGGATTAGGTAGTTCCGCCCGAAAAGGTTGCACATAAACGCATGGAAAACTGCCTATTTTTGTCAAAAAATGGCCACCATTGTTTTCATGAAAAAACTGCCATGGATTTTCATTATAATAGGAATTGATCCAGGACTAAAACGAAAATACAGTTTTATATTCCTGAAGTGGGCTTAAACATTTAAGTGTCTCAAATGGCCGCCGGTAGGAGCCATTTGAGGGTTTTTTGTTTTAAATGTACTAAATTGCCCAATAGATGGGGTAAGAATGCGAGTAATATTTTGAAGAGCACAAAAAGAAATTAATGACATTTGTGTATGCTGACATAATCATAACTCATGATGGTGGCGCTTATACCTGCTCCGGGGACGGACTAAGTATAAATCAAGAAAAAAACACCCATGTACATCTTTTCGATATAATAAGAACCATACGAAAAAAAAATTTCGCAATTCCTCTTGTACTTCTGGATAATTTGCAGTACCACTTAACACTAGTTGACGCTGTGAAGGAGGAAGCTGATATAGGCAGTAGAGAGAGGAGGAGGAGCCTGCGGTACAACGTCAGAAACAAAGATAGCACTTAATGTGCTCGAAAGGAACTTAGGTCACCATATTTAAAATTTCCTCTACATATAGCAATTTTTTTCACTTCCAATAAGCATATTTTTTTTAATTTTATGGAGGAAACACCTATGAATAACGAGTAGTCCTACATACAATCCACACCCATTTATTACGATTTTATTGTTCAGGTTGATATGAGATGTTGTATTCCTATGAACTACTAGAGTCATTGAAACTACGTTATATGCCCCAAATAGTAACCAGCTTAGAGTTGGAACGGCACTCTCTAGGACAACGTATTACCCCACTCTAAATAGTTTACATCTTGGAAATGATTAAGGGTCATATAGTACAGTGTTGTTTAATACGTCGAAAAGATGGGTAGGGCGGCTTTTCTTCCTGATTTAGTACCCTAGTGCGAAATTAATACCACCGCATCTTAAAAACAAGACCTGTACGGAAAATACAAATGCCATACATTCTGGGGGAGCTCCCATAATATTACCCAGGTTCTTTATTTCAACACATTGCCCATTTTTAAGTTAATTTAGCAAATTAGGCCTCATGCGGCGGCCATCTTGGAAGCCTAGATGTTAAGCCCCTTCAGGCAGTTAAAACTTGATTTCGTGGATAGAAATTCACTTCTGTAAGGAAATATAATGGCAGTTGACATAAACAAGGGCGGCCATTTGAAATGGGCCAGCAGGCCAAGCTAACGTGAAGTTTTCGGGGCGGAACACTACCTAATGCCTTAGACAGGAGACCATCACCGTAAAGGTGAATATGGGAAAACTAATCACAAATTGGGTGGCACGAACGAAAATGATGATGATGGCAGCTAATGAAGAATAGGAGCCTGCCACCGGCAGTACACTTGCCACCAGGTTTATCGTGGGAAACAAACTTAGCCAAAATTTTCCAAATTATACATATTGAATTAGACCACAGACAATTGAAGTCCCCCGTTTACTGTGAAATCGGGCATTTGAACGTTTTGCCTCTACAGGACCTTTTTAAAAAAATCATAAGAGGCCCAGAGCAAATATGCATTTTCTGATCCCTTGTATTTTTCTGCGATGCTTTTCGATACCATCAAAGTCGTTTTAAATGTTTGACCCTTAGATATGGCGGCCATTATTGTATTTCATCGAATTGCTCAAAGTGACAATTTCCCATACCCAGCTGGACCTCCATTTCGTATCATCCAAGACAATAAGACCAACATCGAAAAAAATTGAACTTGACCCTTCGCTGCTGAGATCCCGCCTGCATCATCAAAATTAAATTGAAGACCAGGTTTGGATTTCAGCACTCCTTAAGGGATAAAAAAAAACAAAAAAGGATCAAAAGAAAAAAAGGAAGGGAGTTACCGGGTAGAAAGGAAGGAAAACGATACAGGATAGGGGCGAAGACAGAGATGAAAACGGAAAAAAACAGAGAGGGCAAAAAACAATGGAAATAAGAAATGAAGGAAAAAAGCAGCAAAAGATCACAAACAAGGAGGAAGTGGGAAATAAGAACGAGAAAGTTCGGGGGCAGGAGAGAGTGTAGAAGATGCAAAGCGGACATAAAAGAAATAGACCTAGCTTCGAGGAACAGGGGGGCAGGCGGGGGGGATGTTGGAAGGTGATTGGAAAAAGTTGACATAGGTAAAAGACGGAGAAATGCAGGAAGCAGAGGTAGGGAGAGCTATAAGGAGGTCAGAGAGCAGAAAAAGGAGATAATATTAAAAGTAAGCCAAATCAGGATCCAGATATATAGAATGAGCTGCAACTAAATAGAACAAACAAGAGCCTAGATGTAGAAGGAAGGCAAGTAGGCACGATTGGGGGGAGGGTAAAATAAAAACAACAGCGTGAGAGAGGTTAATGGGTAACAGGAGGGCGAGGTCGCATCTAATGTCTGTGATATCAAGAATGGGAGAGGAGGAGGAGATGGGGGAGCAGGAGTGAATGGGGACAGTAAAAACAGGGAAAAGGATTGAACGGCAAAAAAAAGATTGGTGAGAGGAAAAAGTTAGAAGTTGATAGAGAGTCGCATTAACACACTGTGATTAATGGGATTACGATACATAAAAAAAATATCATGGTGGGATGCTTACATATTTATCCATAATATAAACCCCCATTCTATTAACTTTCTTTTTTTCCTTCCATGTGTTGCATGAATATGTTCAGTCTTGTTTATTTAAGAGTTACATTGTAATACACTATTTGGATAATGAAGCACCCCGATCGAAGAACACAAAGAACGATCGGAAAAAAATATTTACTTTAAGGTATTGAGCAAACGTAATATTCCTCCATTCACATTCTACGTATCCGCACGACATTCAGAGAGGAGGTCCTTTGTAGTACCCTATCAAGAATGTCCCTGTCTCGTCAGATACGGAAATTGGAAAGTCATTCCAATTTACATGTTTATTGGAATTCTCCTCCATTTTTAAAAGTCGACACTACAATGCGAAATGACAAATTAAATATTCTAATTTAAACATGAGGTGGTCCCGTCATTCCATCCACCCATAATTATAGGCAAAATGTCCTTGCATTCGTGAGTGCGTGTAGCAGATTCAGTCCTATAATATGGCAATTTTTGTTCACGATTTCTTTCTCTACGGGTCTCTACGTTCTCTACGTTCTCTAATAAAATTCTCTACCTACGACGACGGGGGCCGTTGGGTTAAAATCATCGTAATATTGGTTTACTCACGGAAACTATTTTTTTCATAAAACATTCCGAGATATACATAAATATACTCGCATAATAACTTTTAAATATCGTGTGTCTATAGAAATCGTTTGAATCATCAGAGCCTTATTACTATTTGGTATCGATTTACCATTGATGATACTTTTTTAATGCGGAGAGAGAAACTTTCCGACTGCATAAAGGACGCCACTGTATCCAGATCTGATATCTATATTCAAACAATGTGTTAATGAGACGATTTGATGGCGAGTCTGATGGATTTGTAGCAGACATCAGGCCCAAATGACAATTCATGGCCGCTATTTCTCATGTCTGGGGTTGTATAATCTCGTTTCCATAACGATCTAGATGTGAACAGTAATAATTTAACGTTGAGTGAAAATCTTCAACTTAAACATAATCGATTACGTCTTAACATAAAAAGTGTATATTTTTATACTTCTGTGACCTTGTTTGTATGATAAATTATTATATTTTATACTATTTGTATACAGATTAATCTCCTCCCCATGCAGAACTACAATTTGGTGTTCTCGCTTTTCGTTAATCTATTCATAGAATAAGGTTGCTGTGGCTCCTTGATTAATTTTGACCCCAACTTTTTTTAAGCATTTCCTACTTCTTAACAAGATTTGGGGCAAGCCCGTTGGCACTTGATGGTCGGGTTGGTCCCTATGGACCATAACCTAAAAAAAACAAAAACATTTCCATAAAAGACGAAACTTGTCATATCATTCCCATATACTACATCATGAAAGAAAAATTTAGAAATTTACTCGATCTTGAATTAAGTGAAAAACATTGATTTTCATGTGTACCAATATTTACCCCCAAAAAAGAGATCATTTCGTGTGTTTGTTTTTCCTCCAACATAATGCACTAAAAAATTCAAACTATGGTTGTTTTGAGTTAGGATAGAATTAAGTGTATCCAAAAATATTGTTGGATAAAGTTTAATATTTTTCTACAAAAACGGATGTATTTTACAATCCATTTGACAGGGAAAATCATCGTGACAAATTAATAATAGCATGTAATTGCTAACGAACTTAATTTTAGTTTAGCATTTGCATATGATAGCACCAAACATCAGTGTACATACTGAAGTACCCGCTAAAGGACAAAGTAACATTTAAATGTTTGGATTATTTGTCATGGGTCTGCCCATTGGAGGTCAACGTGGGGGGGGGGCAACCAATATCCGGCAATATTTCCGCAATGCTGACGTAATTTTATCCTTATTTATCCGCGCACATAGAAGACGAGGTGTGATAAAATTTCCAATTAACATTGTTATAGCATTTTGCTTTTTTCTCTAAAGCGCGAATGTTGATTTCCCCTTGACCACTTAACCCTCGTCTCCCGAAGGGGGGGGGGGGGGTGGTTACCACCCCCCCCCCCTTCAGGTGTTTTTCCCCGGCTTGCTAAAACCCCCTTTTTTGGTGGCCCAAAGTTATTTATGTACTTGTCAATTGACATGTTCCGCTCATTTTCCAAAAACAAACATCCACTCAGGGTATAGGTGATACAGGGTGATCCCAAAGTGATCGATGGGGGGGGGGGGTGGTACCACCCCCCCCTCCGAAGAAGAAGTACCAACATGCCTAACACAACACAGGAACATCACAACACTTGATTTTGGTAAAAGATAGCTCTGGTCCTCCTCTTTCCTTGATACCAAAATGAGTACCAACATGCTAGCATTACGTCAACATGACGGCCCATAAAAGTTCTCATGTCAGCACAACTAACTGGCATTTAGACACACACAGTGAAAATTCATTTTCGCCAAAAAGGAGGTTTTAGGAAAACCAGATTTTTCTGCGGTTTTTGACTCTACTTGATGGGAATGACTAGTTTTATATAATGACATCATTTGAGAGAGCTATATAGGGTGGGGGGGTTTGAGTTCGCTAAAATTGGAAATATCAATTTTCCCCCATATATTCAGTATTTTCTTACTTTCCTCAACATATGACGTCATGGTTACGTCATATTGGGGATGTTGACGTATGTTGGTACCATGGAAAGAAGAAACTCTAAGCTAAATCTTTGTACAAATTTACAGGAATCGGGTGTTCAGTAACGAAAATCACAGGGGGGGGGGTGTTAACCACCCCCCCCCTTCGGAGTTGTTGTTTACAAAAATGGCTCAGGTAACCGAGGGTTTAAGGATTTAAGGTTTATGCACACCAATTTTGAGCCCAATCGCCGGAATTGTAAGTTGACCTCTAGATGACCTTTGACCACTACTTCCTTTATTTGTTTTTTAACCTGTTTCTCTGTGCTTATGACTGTGTGTAGGTTAGGATCCATCCATCCATCCACCCATCCCCCACAAACCCACACACACTCATCACGACCCCCCCCCCCCCACACACACACCTCTCCACCCCACACCCACCACACACATACACACACACACCACAGCACCGCGCTCGCGCACACACGCGCCACAAACAAATGTACAATGGATTTAAATGGTCCTTCCAGTATAGCTGACAGACCGCAGAAGGGAATATCTCAATTAACCTCACTTACATATTTGATATTTTATCATATGGTTTAATAGAAAACACTTTCCGATTACGTAACACAAAGTCACAAATGCTCCTGCCGGATAACGTCTTAAGCGCAACAAGTCAAACCCACACTACATGACATCCCCTAATAAGGTGCTAAGGTACAAGAACTCAACAACTCTAAATCTACTGCATAACAGTGTCAAAGGCAACATTTAAACACCACAAGAACAACATCGTTAAAGTAACAAAGTTGGCAGCACAGAATAAACCACCTACCAGATAACAGCGTTAATGGAACAAGTTTGGAACAAGTTGTGATAACACTCAATAACAAATCCCCCGAATAACTGTGCAAGTAGACAAGTAGACAACACAGAATAACATAGCTGGATAACTGTGTTAATTTAACAAGTCGACTTAATACAGACTAATCAATCTACTGGATAACAGTGTTAAGGTAACGAGTCAACTTAATGCAGAATAACAAATCCACTGGATAACAACGTTAACTTGACTTATCACTCAATAGTAACCCAAAACTAAACATATTTTAGCAAATCTGTGAACAATTTTTAAAGAAGCTGATTTCAACTGATTTTGGTAGGTAAAGGTGTCAACATTTACCAAAAAAAGTGAGTTATCTTAGGGGGTGGGGAAATTGTTTTTTCGGGAGTAAAAGGTCAATAACAGGGGTCAAATTTTGAAATTAATCATGTTGAAAAGTATACTAAGTTAATGGTTTAATCATAAGGATTCCAAAAAGGTATAGTTTGTACTATCTGCGGCCGAAAGTTTTGGAGTTATAGGCTAAAAACAGCAAAAATTATTGATTTCAATGGGGCTTGACCTTGTTTTCCCCCCTACTTCGGTAAGTAAGCATTCAAGACACTCAAAACTATTCCTTATTTTATCATATGAGCTCCATCTATAATTTGCACCGTTTTTTATCCAAATTGGGGTAATTTTAAAATTTGACCCCTGTACAAATGAAAATTAACCTTTTTATTGATTTTTGCTGTTTTTAGCCTATAACTCTGAAACTTTAGGCTGTATATAGTACAAACTATACATTTTATGAATCATTGTGGTTAGACAAATAACATGCTATATTTTTCAACATGATTGGATCAATTTCAACATTTGACCCCTGTTATTGACCTTTGGCTGCCGAAAAAACAATTTCCCCACCCCCTACGATAACTCACTTTTTTGGGTAAATGTTGACACACATAGCTACCAAAATCAGTTGAAATCAGCTTCTTTAATTTTTTTCACAGATGAAACTTGCTTTAGGGTTACTACAACAACAAACTCACTTGATAACAGTATCAAGGTAACAGATCGACTTAATACCGAAGAACAAGACCACTAGATTACTGCATTAAGGTAACAGGTTGATTATTTCACATTCAATAACAAATTAACTGGATTTGACATAATAGATAAATTGGATGACGGTATTAAGGTAACAAATTAACAACACAGATCCACTGGATAACACTATTAACAAGTTTACTTTGCACACATTGAATATTAAATCTATTGATCACCATTTTTAAGATTTTAAGTTGATTTAGTACACTAAATAAATCTATTAGTGAACAGTGTAAGATAATGAGACGACTTAAGACTGAATAACAATTCCAATGATAGCCATTGTTAATGTATTGATTAACACTGTTAAGATAATAAGTTCACTTAAAATCGAATAAAAAAATCCACTGGATTACAGTATAGAGGTAAGGAGGGCGTTGTTTTCAATATTCAAGAACATAAGTCGAATACTTATTACTAATTATTATTAAACAAAGTTTTCATTTTAAGTTATATATTACCTCTGAGTTACGAAACAAAATTTCGTACATCCGAATTATTTTATCAATTCATATAAAGAACTTACTTTATTGCATTTCTTTGATTTTAAACTTAAGCGAATTTATGATACATTTTTTTTATTTTTCCCTTTGGTAGCCGGTGCACACGGGATTAGTAACATGTTTACCAAACTATATTGGAACCAGCAAGCTTCTGAACACAAGAAAGGTGGTCTTTACCTCTAAGCCATGGATGACAAGTGATCTTAGGTTCGGCTGTTTGGTTTTTGCATTCCTGGCGGATACAAGTCAAATTGTTTTGATTAAGATAATTCTCCAGGAATTCTTGGGTACACTTAGGGCGCTACAATGTATCATGTCAGTTTCCGTGTTTGGGGAAGAGAAATTAATTTGTTCTCGAATAATAGTAAAATTGCACTTTGTTTTGCTTTATTGCAGAACGTCTTGTTGATGCTTTTCAAGGAAGTCAAAGTATAATTTATTAGTCGTGTAAACATTGATGTTTGATCTGAAATGGGATTTTGCAATTACATTATAAGATTATAGAAACCCCTCTGCACGATGTATCAAATCAAATACCGACAGTTCTAGAATGTGTTGTATGTAGGAATAATACAATAGGGGCATCGGATTCGATGATCGAAAATATTTGGCCTGATTGTTGGTCAAGAGGTTGAAGGAGTCCTTGGGTTGTTATTTGTCCAGTCTGTCGGGAGCTCGAGGTGCCGCCAGCATGCATTCTTTGACCTCAATAGCTGGTCGAAGACGCTCTGGAAAATGTCCTGATTTGTAGTCTAAAAATAAACCGATTTCGTTATATAATATTGTATTATTATTGCAGATTGTGAAATATATACCTAAGTTGGTCGAAACCACAAGTAGGTCAAAATGGTATTGGTCCCACACCAAGCCTCTCATCTTGGTCAACTGATTAAATGCTCGAATAATGAAAAGAAACAATACTGGACAAATGGTCTAAATGTATCTGTGCAAGATCATGCCAAAAGACCCTGTCAAACGATTTTCACAGTTAATAGGGCCCTTTCACGGAAGGTTAATGCAAAGAATAGAATACATGCACCTGATTCACCTGAACATTTCAGATATTTCTGCAGGTGATTCTTATGTATTCTCTGCATGCTTGGATTGTTCGGGAGGACAGGTCTGTTCAGATTAACCTATTGACCTCCCGTGCAAGCGCCCCATGTACCTGGTTGACATGCCGACTGACTGGATCGATATCTTCTCTCACATGTACAGAAAAAGTGTATATCCCAGAATGCTATGCAAATATATAGCAACAAAGCAGAGTATTTGTGTAATATTTTTTTAAATATATCCACCCAGTACAATGTCCATTACGCATCCCTCGTGCCTACTTCAACACATATGATACTCACACTCTTCAGAGCTGCACAGTAACACGATCATTGAAGATAAAAAGCGTCAACATGTTTTTATCGTTATTTAGCGCAAAACTTAATATGTCACCGCTCTGTACGGTACACAGAATTCGAATAGGGTTGGCATTTTTTTTTTATTTTAAAGCCTTCTTAAAAATTTTGCGTATTTTTAATCGCAATTCATATTTCACAAGACTGAAAAAAATAATATCTGTGATTTCTTTTCATTTTCTGTAATAATGTTTGCTACTTTTTTTCAGGAATTCGCTGGGTTTTTTTTAATTATTCCAACTATGCAAAGAGAAATGTATCTTTATATTTTAGATAGCGCTTATCAACATTATGGTTAAGTAAGAACGAATTTCACGATTATAAAAAGTCGATGCTCTCTCGTTTGGTGCTAGGAACAAAGACACTCCGTTACGTGGCCGTCTACCTATAGTCATAGTGTTTATGGTACTATTTAAATACTTTCTTCATTCCAGGAAACCACAGAATTTGTTGATATCGTCACACTTTTCAATGATCCAAATCAATATCGTCTGTAGCTAAGGGGAATTACACCTTCTCATCTTAATTAATTTCCAATTCCCGCTAAATTTGAAGTTCCGCGCCTTTAAAATGAGTAACGTATGCATGAGGTGTTTTTACCACTTCCCGTTTTCATTCACTTGACTACGCGAAATGTAATGGCTAAATTCGGCGAACCACTCACACAATATTACAGCTTCTATAGGCCTAAGGCCAATAAAAGAGATTCGTTTCAGAAACATTTTGCCAGTAGACACTGCGTCGTTTTTTGCATTCTAAAAATCTACATTCTTTATATGACTTGTGTTGTGGATAAGTGCAGCATTGGGTTGTGTGTTATAATTTCATGGAAGAAAGCTCGATAATGAGGATGTGTTTTCAAAAACTAAGAGGAGGTGACTTTCATTTTATAAATCATTTGGCACCAGCAATTAAGGTGTTTTAGTAGGGCAAAAAAGGGGGGAAAAGAAAAAAAATAGCTACCATTCACGTACTTTACAGCGGTGGATTTGCCTCTAATATAGATTAATTGTATTTTACTGAAGCCTTAATGTACAGTAATATTTGACAGTAAGTAGAAGTGGGTTGCCGAATTAAATCATGTTCAAAGCTATTCTTATATACATGACCCTCAGAATGTTCCCATTATAAAAACTTATCCAGGTGAATTATTATATGTTACCACTGATAATTGACCGAGATACAAATTCGTATTTGATCATTGCTTAAATGCATCACAATTGTTCTAAATACATTCTTTGATTTTAGTCTCAAAACTTCCTCAGACCCCATTATTCCCGTATGGCTGTTCCAGTTTCAGGAAGACTCCGGTAGGAAATAAAACCTAGCTGTTCTAGGATTAAAGGTCCCAGGAAATGAGATGATAAACCTACTCCAAATCTTTTATGGGGCATTCCATTCCAATAAACAGGGCCAGAAAAAAATACACTACCAGTTACGTCATTAGTGAAACTATTTATTTTCAGTCAGTGTCATGAATAGATTCACACCAGTCACCTGGAATTTTCTATTACACTCGGAAAAATCAATAGTTTAAATAATGATGTCATCACCAACCCAAATATTGAATGCTCTCTGTCCCACCTTGTAGACTTGACACAAAGCACATCAATTCTATTGGAATTTCCTGGGACCTTTAATGATTAATTCATATAATGCCTTTCAGCAGTTCCCTTTTGAAGGACCAGCTACTTTGCATCCAGGTTTAATTGAAGTTAACTGTTAAGAAAAAGAAAAAATATATAATTATGTTATAGCATTCGTACCTATGCAGCGCATGATACAGTGTATACTATAATTCTGCCCAAAAATTTATGTTTGATTACACAGGAGAGTAAATACCGCATCTTTTTAAAAACTATAGTAGGTGACACTATAACCTTAAATAAAATAAAAATACGATCAATGTCACTCTGAAAGAACCGGCGCAGTATTAAGTTATTTTTTGTGTACAAGTGAACTTGCGTGTATCACCTCTGGTGTTCCTCTCTACGCTCAGTTGTGGACTAAACCCGCGTAAATGGACCAAAAAGTGAAAGCAAAGGATTGAAATGAACTTCAGATAGCATTTCTCAAATGCAGCTTCAAAACTGTGGAAGGCTCTTCCTCGCAACATACGTTCTTTAACACCATTGCTGAAGTTTTAAAAAGAGCCTTTCCTGTTTTATTGTTTCACCTTGATCTGTAATATATTTAAATGTTCGTATTTCATAACATACATGTGTGCATACATCAATAGAAGCGCCAAGGGGTATGGCGAAATGCCCCTTGTCGAGGCTTTCTTTTATATTCCTCCAGTAAAAACGAAAAATTCTAAATTTGAGATAATTAAATGATTTTCCTCATTGGAAATTCACACTGGCCCCCATTTCGTGCCCAGAAAAATGTTCTGTCGGCGCCACTGACATGCATGTATGAATGACAAATTAAAAAATAATCGCGATCAGCTATCATTATCATTGAAGCAACCCCCATAAACGATCGGTACAATTGTAATATTAGACAATAGCCAATGGAATTTACCCGCTCAATGCTATGTTACACCGCCCTTTCCCACTTTTATTTAGCCCAAGGATGTATTTTCTCCGGACTGAAGACATGATTTGTAGTATAGGGTTGTACCCCTTCGTGATTTAAAAAACAAAAAACATTATGTTAACACAACACACGCCGGTATGTGTAGAATCAATAACGGGCAAAGTAAAGTAATACGGGTCTGACTGCTTACACTTGAAGTTTAAAATATAGATTAGTATTGAGCGGCTGCTGACTGCTTGAAACACATAGATGCACATTAAAAAATCTGAGCGGCTTTTCGCGCTTGCATAGAGAGAGTGTCTTGGGGGCACTGTAATGAAAGCGTCGAAGCTCGTGCAAATCAATTTTGTACCTGCTTTGTAGGGGTCAATTTGTATATGCCATTTTATTACCTGCGTAGCATGCACTCCTTCATTGTATTTTGCAAGAAGAATTTCTTATGGCTTGGCTTGAAGCAAAAATGTTTGAACGCGCCTATCTTCTTTGTGTGTTTGTATTATCTTGAACTCAGAGGTTCCAAATTATATAATAGGGTCGCGGCATATGTTTACCGGCAAATCGTAGACTGTTCATTGAAAAAGGAAGAGTGAGAGACAAACTCCTTCGATGTATTTGTTTTGCATAAAAGTAGGGTGCTTTCTCGCTTTGCTAGTTTAAGTACCTTTCTCTGTTTCGTATTCAGTCATTTCCATGCGGGTCACGAATACAACTGCACCTTAGAGAAGACAGGTAAATTCTTCTCTTATTGTAAAAAAAGTAGTTAAAATAAATTTTGCCACTTAGGTCCTAATTATTAAAACACCACATAGAGCTCTTTGGATAGTGGTAATTTATTTTCTTCGGATTCCACATATTAATCAAAGCGATTTTCTGCAGTTAACAGGTTGCTAAATGCTGATGCATCCTGCTGTAGTTGAAGCTCATATTGCCATAAAACTTGGCAACTCTTAAAGTGATCAGCAGTGATAATACACTGTTTCAAAACAGTCAAACTGTCCCGGCGGACAGTCAAAATGGCGTTTTTAAGAAAATTGTTTTAACAGTGCAGGAGAGCATTAAAATGTGGAAATTTATATTATAAGCTTATAAATCAGAAACAAATGTGTAAAATTCCATTAAACTTCTTCAATGTAAGAAAATAGGTTTTACAAAATGGTTTGAGGAATTTATTACATCGTCTCCAGCAAATTGCATGTAGTGTGTGACAGCTGAGTGTGTGACAAAGATCAATAAAGTGCATGTTTGCGGGTCAACTGTACGGGTCATAGTGCATTTGTAGGGAAAAGCTTTTTTTTAAAAAAAAAAAAAAAAAAAACGGGTCACGAATACAACTGCACCTTAGAGAAGACAGGTAAATTCTTCTCTTATTGTAAAAAAAGTAGTTAAAATAAATTTTGCCACTTAGGTCCTAATTATTAAAACACCACATAGAGCTCTTTGGCTAGTGGTAATTTATTTTCTTCGGATTCCACATATTAATCAAAGCGATTTTCTGCAGTTAACAGGTTGCTAAATGCTGATGCATCCTGCTGTAGTTGAAGCTCATATTGCCATAAAACTTGGCAACTCTTAAAGTGATAAGCAGTGATAATACACTGTTAAAATGTGCATTACAATAACGGCGTTTTGACTGGCAGCTAGGACTCACAACAGTTAAAACGACGTTTTTTACCGTTATTTGCACGTTTCGAGTCCCGGCGGACAGTCAAAATGGCGTTTTTAAGAAAAATTTTTAACAGTGCAGGAGAGCATTAAAATGTGGACATTTATATTATAAGCTTATAAATCAGAAACAAATGTGTAAAATTCCATTAAACTTCTTCAATGTAAGAAAATAGGTTTTACAAAATGGTTTGAGGAATTTATTACATCGTCTCCAGCAAATTGCATGTAGTGTGTGACAGCTGAGTGTGTGACAAAGATCAATAAAGTGCATGTTTGCGGGTCAACTGTACGGGTCATAGTGCATTTGTAGGGAAAAGCTTTTTTTTTATCTCAAGTCGGACTTTTAATTTTTCATTTCCAGACTATGTTAGCATATCTCTGTCAATAACAAAGATACCAATACATGGCTTTTTATGATTGTTTTCGATGTTTTAGATTACCCAAGCGCTTCTTTTTAAAGAAACGGTCTATTGATCTGAAAGGCACATTTCCTAATTTTGAGCGTGGAAAATATATTTGCAGATGAAAGTATAGATCGGCAAAATAAACTGAATATATTTGATTCAGATGTCGCATTACGGCGGCATGAATGATTGTTCTTTACAGAGTTCTCCTTGAAGCTCCTATAGACTCCTGTGTCATCAATATTTCAAATTTTATTCTCCAACTGACTGAATCTGGAAGTAGTAAGTATTCGTGCATGACCTATTCCAAGATTTCTTAAAGTATAGAAATCTGCTGTGTAAAAAAAATAAAACTTTATCATTCTCAAAACAGATTAATTTACAAAAGCACCCATTTAAAAAAAAAAAGAAAAACAACTTTCAAAATTAAGGTCCACACAAAAACATGTTATTAGGAGCATTGACGTGTTGCCTCATGTAGAAATGTGTTTTATATCAGATCTACTCATAGTTTTCTTTAAAAAGCGATCAAAATAATGCACCCAAACAACCAGTAGCCAACCCATTATCTGCCGTAAACTTGGGGACATGAAGTACAGGAACGTTGTTTTGGAGCGGATTCTCCATGTTAAAAATTGTCCAATAATGTCATTGTTTTCTATCTTGATGTATTTGCCCCAAATATAGCAGCATGTAAAATTAAGTTACCTTTCATGTCCAGGGTGCAATTTTCAAGAAAGGTAATTGCTAGGATATCCAGGTGCCAGTAGACACGAACGTATACTTGTCGTGGATACAAAACTTTTTATCTTATCTGCATTCCCACTAAATTTGAATTTTAAAAATGATCAAAATATGACAAGACGGATCAGTGGATGTTGCTGATTTTATGCAATCGATAATCATTGCAAATAATACAATACCTATGTTCAGACGAATCAAGAGTTCTAAAATATCCAAAACCTTATAATTAATTTAACCTTCAATATACTTATCCCATCTTCCTGAACTATCAGAATCAAAATAAGTCGATAATAAAGATAAAATAACTTCCAAGATACCTCTCCTGCTTTCCTACACTATCAAAATAAATAGATAGTAAAAATACAAAACCTCTTGTGTGGAGCACAAGAAGATTATTGAAACGAAAAGACATTCTCTTCCCTTTCCTTTATCTCAAAATCGGATGAAATCCAATTTCCCTTGACAGAGATGCAAATGTCGGGACCGATTCTTTTTCTTTGTTTCTGAAATGCATATCGTCCTAACTCTCTAAAGAAACAGATATGCATTGACTCTTAAAAGTTGTTTTTTTTTAGATAAAATAAAGGTACTGACGGTTATAATAAGTAAATGTAGCTGTCAAAATTGTTAAGTTTTCAATACAGTCATATCAGGTTAGTTTCTGGTAGCCTGCTCAAAGACTATAATCTGGCAGCAGATCCAGGAGTGCATGTTTTGGGGTGTATACTAATTATAATCTGTCCTTGTGTTTGATATTAGAGTGTGGTTAATCGGTGCGCATGGCTCCAGCGCGCATAGCTTCTGTAACCATGGCGCGTATGTTCAAGGTATTATGTTTATGAGATTAACTTTTGCCAGGGGAAGTTGCTGAGTTTTTGATTGTGCATGGGTAATTTAACAGAAGCTGATTGATGTGAACTTCATATTTTTTTCTTAATTTATCATGATATTACTAAGATCTTTTGACAAAGTTTTAAGAGATGATTTTTTAATGTCAACTGGGCCGATACTGCCATAAGTAATTTGGGGCATGTAGCAGTTTCACAATTACCGTTTGGAAATCCCCATGCCCCAATCGAGCAGATCGTGTCCTACCTCCCGTATAAACCACGTGTTAGTCTCCATCTGAATCGATTAACAAAAGGAACACGAAGCTGTTGACAACAGAGCTACCGAATGCTTGCTGCCTTGCCGTATTGTAGTTATAAACGGTAACGAGAGATCGTTTGGTGTCACGTGTCAGGTACCAGAACACGTGTCAGGTATCAGAGATCGATTTTGCTCTTCGGGGCGCCCGATATATATAATCCGACTAGTTTAAATCAAGGTCTGTACATGACCCTCGCTGCTGTGCCCACGTGTATTATTTTTTTCCAAAAGACACCGTGTAATATGTCTAAACAGTACAAAATTTACCTTTTCCCTACTGATTCAAAACCCGCGTATACGGATTACGATAATCGTTGCTTATTTCCAGTTATGTAGGGATACGACGTCATTTTTACCTGAATGGTTCCCCGAAGCAAAATAATAAACCAAATCATGCCGTGAGATCATCAAATCTTTATTTTTTTCCAAAAATTTGCTGTTATTCCATATAAAATTCCTTTTTAAGATCAACATCTGTATATTTCTTAATTACTTAATATTCAATTGTCCCCGCAGAATGTGAAAAAGATGGGTCCATAAGGCTACAACTGAAACAAAGTCAGCCCGGCTAAATACCCTTCACCGAGGCTTACTGAGCCGACGGATCTCCGTGTTTAGTTTTAGCAGGCCTCCAGCCCACTTGCGCGCGGCTGCGCGGTTAATGCGGTCGAGTTAAGATCAAATTTCCGGTAAAAGTCGTTTTCTCTGCTGATTTTATCTCTTTGGGTGGTACCGGTTAACATCAGGTGAATTTGGAAAATGTAACCCTTGGGCAATTCAAGATATCCACCTTGTCACCATATTAAAGGAGCCGAAATTTGAAACTTGTTTTTCTTTTGTCAAAAGGCATCTCAAATTAATTGTCTCTGTTGCAACGATTTGGTTAATGTATAGTTTGTCTGTTTGCGATTTAATATTTTGAGCTATTAAATGTGCTTGTTCCGATTTTTGTGTATCGTTTTCTCTACTTGAATATGGTAACTGCCACTAGCATACATTGCCACCAATGGACTTGGGAGACAAATTATAGGCCATACTATCCATACTTATACAATATTGAATCCTTTTTACCTGCAGACAATTTAAGTCCACGTTCCCGAAATGGAGCATTTTGAAAGTTTTACAACCTCTAAAAACTTTTTTAAATATCTTACAACTCATAAGAGACAGATAGAGCAAACCTCGTTTTTTCTGCGATCCTGTATTCATTTTGCGATACTTTTCGAGACAAGAAAAGCGTTTGAAGTTTGTGACTCCTATATCCTAACGTCCCTTCATCGCTTCAAAACGCACCTTACAAAAAATCACGGAGCGGATCCCCTGCCTTGGGTTAGTGGGAATGCTCTGTCTGACAACTAAAATACCGCTAACTCATTTTTGCGGCTGGATTGTCCAGATTTCCTCTAGTGACTTTATGGATTGTATCCCTAAGTCTTTTTTTTGACGATCATCCGCAGAAAAGGGAGGTCACGTATTTTTCTTGTTAGATATAGGGGGGAAATCCCCCTAAAAGCAAGGCATGGGACCTGCTCCGTGATTTTTTGAAAAGTGGCAAAAACGGCATTGAGGGACGTTAGGGATATGGCGCCATCTTGATTTCTCGAATTGCCCAAAGGTACTGTCAAAAAAAAAAAAATCGCATTTCGTATCGGCCAAGAATAAACCAGTTCGGTGATAGAGGTCGCATTAAACAACACTGGATTAATGGATGGCAGATACACTAAAAACACCAATGTGGGAGCTTACATATTAGCCATTTTAAACACAATTCCTTTCTTTCACCTTCCCTGTCTTGCACGAATAGTTTAGTCTTGTTTATTTAAGAGTTACATTGTAATACACTATATTTAGTAATGAAAGCTCAAGACCAACGAACAATTGGCAAAAAATATTTACTTTAAGGTATTTAGCAAACGTATGTGCCCATCCATTCACATTCTACGTATTACCGCGACAATTTCATAGAGGAGGTCTTTGTAGGACATATCAAGAATGTCTGTCAGGTCAGATGCGGAATTGGAAGTCATTCCCAATTAACATGTTATTGGAATTCATCCATTTTAAAAGTCGACACTACATGCTGAATGACGAAATTAAAGATTCTAATTTAAACATGAGGTGTCCCCGTGGCAGCCCATCAATAATTATAGCAACATTTCCTGGCATTTCGTATTCTCCCTGAGCGTGTACAGAGCAGCCTTATAATATGGCAATTTTTGGTATTACGATTTCTCTGCGCCTTTGGGCTAAATCATCGTAACATTGGTTTACTAAAGGAAACTATTTTCATAAAAACATGCCTAATCTACTATAAATATAAACTCACCATAATAACTTTATATACGTGTGGTCTATTTAAATACGTTTTGAAATCATCAGCCTATTACTTAGTATCGATTTATACAGTGATGATACGTGTGGAGAAATAAGATCTTAAAGGACTCGCCAGGAGCCAGAGTGTAACAAAAAATCTGATATCTATATTTCAAAATGTGTAAATGAGACATTGATCTAGTCGGATGATTTGTCGCGACATCAGGCCCATAATGAAATTCTGCACGCGTCTCCTCACATCTGGGGTCGTATAATCTTCGTTTCCGTAATGAAGTAAGTTAACATTAAGGATTTAACAATGAGTCAAAATATTCAAGTTACACATAATCCATACTTCTTACATAAAAAGGTGTATATTTTTATACTTTTTTTGGTTTAAAGTATAGTATTTTTAATACTATATTTTTATACAGATTAATTCCTCCTCCACTCCACCTCCACAAACAGTCTAGAATTTGGTAACTCTATAGTCAGAGAATAGGGCCGCTGTGACCCCTACTCCCTAAAGTTTATGTCTACCGATTTTGCGCCCAATCAATGCAATTGTAGGTGTGACCTCTTGATGACCCTTGACCACTAATGACCTTCGATTTGTTTACCTGTATCCCTCTGCCTCATATTTATGTGCACGAAGTTTGATGATTGTAAGTTAGGATCCATCCATCAAGCAATCAATCAATCAATCAATCAATCAATCCATCCACCCATCCATCCATCCATCTTTCCTGATCCTTCCTTTCTTCCTTCCTTCCTTCGTTCGTTCCATCCATCCATCCATCCATCCATCCATCCATCCATCTATCCATCCATTCCTCCACCCATCCATCCATCCACCCATTACACACACGCACATACATACGCACACACACATACACACACTCTCGCGTGCATACACACGCACACACAAATGCACAAGGGATTTCAAAGTGGTCCTTCCAGTATAGCTCTCAGACCGCAAAAGGGAATGTTTCAATTAACAGCACCTTTGATGTTTTATATCATATGGGTTAACTAGAAAATGCTCTATAGGAAATCCAAAAGATAACGGTGTTTGATAACACACTGACTCAACAAATCTACTGGACAACAGTGTCAAAGGCAACATTTAAACAACACACAATAAAAAACTTCAAAGTAACAAGTTGACAGTACAAAAAAAAAAAAAAAAAAAAAATAATTATTATCGGGGATCCCCGATAATAATTCAACGGCTGCTGGAAACGGCCTTCCAATGTGAAATAGCTGGGAAATAGCACCATGTACGTGTCTACGCTCATCCATTAGTTGTTTTAATAGTTCAGGCAAGTCAAGTTAGAGGTTATTTTCTCGAGGTGGCACTATTTCATCATGGACGGACATAAACGTAGCATTTCCAGCTCTGCCGTTAAGTCCAAGCTGGGATCCCAGTTCTAATTACAAAATCGCTTATTTTGTGATAAATACGTATTTTTTAGCATTCTCGTTCGCAGGTATAGTTTCCTAGAAAATTACCAACGTAACTGTGCAAAAATATCAAATTTTGAAAGTTGGGGGCGCTCTTCAAAAAATGTGCTAATATTGCTTTAACAGCACCTTTGATGTTTTATATCATATGGGTTAACTAGAAAATGCTCTATAGGAAATCCAAAAGATAACGGTGTTTGATAACACACTGACTCAACAAATCTACTGGACAACAGTGTCAAAGGCAACATTTAAACAACACACAATAAAAAACTTCAAAGTAACAAGTTGACAGTACAGAATAAATCATCTACCAGATAACGGCGTTAAGGTAACAAGTTGTGTTAACACTCAATAAAAAATCCCCGAATAACTGTGTTAAGGTAATAATAATTTAATAAGTAGACAACAAATAATAACATAGCTGGATAACTGTGTTAATCTTAATAAGTCCGGGCAGTTCGCGTTCATCCGACCCACATCGTTGACCTCGAATTCACACCACCCATTCGAAGCACCTGAAATACAGGAGTTTATTCTAATGTGATCTACCTTGTCTTTACTCTTTGATTCAAACTCCTTCTCCTTTTTATGGATGTAAAATTTCTTTTAAATCAACGTAATCATCACCTAATTAAAATTGAGATGCCATGGCATATAAGACACAGGTACACTGAAACGATTGTCAGATTGTCTCATGGATGCCAATCCGAATGTTTAAAACCCGATCCGGGGCGGACCATCAATACTTAAAATTAAAGCCTGTCCGGTAAAAACCGGGAATCCTCGGGATTCCATCTACAATGTATCATGCCAGTTTCCGTGCTTGGGGAAGAGCAAAGGTTTTATTGCAAAACGCCTTGATAAAGGAAGTCAAAGTATAATTTCTTAGTCATAAACATTGAGTTTTGATCTGAAACGAGATTTTGAAATTACACTATAGAAACCCCAGCCTCTGCACGACGATGTATCAAATCAAATGTCGACAGTTCTAGAATGTGTTGTATGTAGAAATAACACAATAGGGGCAGCAAGTTACTCTTATTCTAGATCAACGTACGCTGATCGACAATATTTGGCCTGATTATTGATCAAGACATTGAAGGAGTCCTTGGGTTGTTATTTGGTCCAGTCTGTCGGGAGATGATGTCAGCATGCATTCTTTGACCTCAATAGCTGGTCGAAGACGCTCTGGAAAATATCCTGTGGTCTAAAATAAACTTTTGTTATAAAATGGTGTATTTTTGTTGCAGATTGTGAACTATATTACCTAAGTTGGTCGAAACCACAATAAGGTCAGAATTTTAATGGTATTGGTCCCACATCAAGCCTCTCATCTTGGTCAACTGATTAAATGCTCGAATAATGTACCAGAAAGAGGTACATCGTAAAAAGAAACAATACTGGACAAGTAGTCTAATTGTATTTGTGCAAGACCATGCTAAAAGACCCTGTCCAACGATTTGCACAGTAAATAGGGCCCTTTCACTGAAGGTAAATTAGAAGAATACAATACATGCATCTGGTTCAACTGAACATTTCTGATATTTCCACAGGTGATTCTTATGTATTCTTTGCATGCTAGCACTGTTATGGAGGACAGGTCTGGTCAGGTTAACCCATTGACCTCCCGTACAAGCACCCTCTAATTGTACTTGGTTGACCTGCCGACTGAGTGTGGATGGATATCTTCTCTCACATGTACACAAAAAGTGTATTTCCGAGAATGCTATGCAAATATATAGCAACAAAGCAGAGTATCTGTGTAATATTTTTTTTAAATATATATATCCAATCAGTACAATGTGCATTGCGCATCCCTCGTGCCTACTTCAGGACACGATACTCCCACTCTTCAGAGCTTCACAGCAACACGACCATTGACGATAAAAAGCGTCAACATGTTTTATCCCTATTCGGCGCAAAACTCGATATGTCACCGCCCTGTACGGCACAAAGAATTTGAATAAGGTTGTATTTTTTTTTATTCTCAAACATTCTTATGATTTTGCGTATTTTAATCGCAATTCATATTTCACAAGGTTGAAGTGCTATCTTTGATTTCTTTTAATTTGTTGTAGTAATTTTTTGCAACTTTTTCAGAAATTCGCTGTTTTTTTTAGAATTACTCCAACTATGCAAGAAGAAATGTATCTTTATATTTCAGAGAGCACTTATCAATATCATGGTTAAATAAGAACGAATTTCCCATAATAAAAAGTCGATGCCTCTCTGTTAGTGCTAGCAAAGACACTACGTTACGTACCTTGTCTACCTATAGTCATAGTGTAAATGGTACTATGTACATGATGTAAGTACTTTCTTCATTCCAGGAAACCACAGAATCTGTTGGTATCGTCACACTTTTCAATGATCCAAATCAATATCGTCTGTAGCTAAGGGGAATAACACCTTTTCATCCTAATTAATTTCCAATTCCCGATAAACTTGAAGTTCCGCGCCTTTAAATTAGTAACGTATGCATGAGGTGTTTTTACCACTTTCCGTTCTCATTCACTTGACTACGCCAAATTTAATGGTTAAATTCGGCAAACCACTCACACAATATTACAGCTTCTATATGCTTAAGGCCAATAAAAGAGATTCGTCTCGGAAACATTTTGCCAGGAGACACTGCGTCGTTTTTTGCATTCTAAATATATACGTTCTTAATATGACTTATATAATGTGGATAAATGCAGCGGCGTTGGGTTGTGTGTTATAATTTCATGGAAATTAGCTCGATAATGAGGATGTGTTTTCAAAAATTAAGAGGAGGTGACTTTCAACGGCCATTTCATTTTATTTGGCACTAGCAAAGGTGGTTTTAGTAGGGCAAAAATTTTAGAAAAAATAGCAGTGTAGCTACCATTCACGTATATACATTACAGCCGTGGATTTACCTCTAATGTACTTAGAGCAGTGTAAACTAGTGTATGTACATTAATGGTATTTTAGTATTTACTGTGCCCTTAACGTACAGTAATATTTTACAGCAATGCCGAAATAATTCCTGCGCGCAGTTCAAAGCTATTCTTATATACATGACCCTCAGAATGTTCCCATTATAAAACATATCCGGGTATATAATATGTTACCACTGTTGCTAAATTAATCATGGAATCATGTAATTGTTACATATTGATGGACTGGTAAGTGTACTTATGACCTAATCTTGCGGTAATATCTTTTACTGTCAAAATTGTATTTCTCAGACGAAAAAAGTGCGAAATGAACACTGCAATTGTAAGCAAACCCGCTGGGGTTGCATGTATTTCACAATTCATATCACAGACTCTACTCGAGGTTGTAGTTTTCACTGTAATAAAAGAGACGTACAATTTGTACAGTGAAAACCATGTTAAAGTAGAAGAGGAACCTTCCGCCTGGGGAATCAAATCCAGAACTTCCCGTTTGCTAGTTTGGTTTATTAGAGCAAACCTTAAACAGAAATCCTTCAACCTTGATACAGAAAATGTAAGAGAACCAATTGAAGAATTTCGAAGAAGCTCGTGAAAAAAGTTAGCCATTGCTTATTTACCAGTTTTGTTAAATTTTGCGAGGATTTGTAAAAACACATTTGAATATTCATGCCCATATCACGCGGCCACATTGATGTCATGAAGCCATCACGAAAATACAGGGACAACATACATAACGTAATTTGGATGATATAATCTGTTGCCTTTGAAAAGAAATCAAGTAAATGAAGTTTCTGTTGACATAAGGTGGCCTATGCAGCACTGAGTTTCCCGCAAACAGGGAAAACCCTTACACTCGATTTAAATAACTTTAAAATCAGGATAAGGAATGAGGCTTTATTGATTGAGATAAAGTAATATCTGTATAGTAATGCATACTTAAGACAGACGGAGAAATCATGATATACATTTTAATTATTGCCGGTGTCATATAATACAGCGTCCGCGTGTTGACTGAGTTGGTCCTACCACCCATCTGTCCTATTGTGTTCTCCATTGAGTGCTGTATGCACCAAGTTGTTTCCTTCACTTCATTCAATGTTCCTCAAATGGCCTCGTCTACCAAGGTCACGGTTTATTCCGTACATGTTGCTATGGTAGCTATGACACTCTCTCATGGGGGACTTTCAATTTCGTTACACCGGATCAAAGTACGATCTTTTATAGTTAATGCCCTACGTAATACAGACTGGAGAATCATGATATATCCATTTTAATGTATTGCCGTTGTCATAAATACAGCGTCCGTGCAACTGAGTGTCCTACCACCCCTCGGTCTATTGTGTTCGCCATTGAGTTCTGTACATTTTTTCATCAACTGTTCCCAAATGGCCTCGTCTACAAGGTCACGGTTTATTTCCGGTATATTATGTTGCTATGGTAGCTAGGGACACTCTCTCATGGGGGACATTCAGTTCTTTACATACACCGGATCCCACAATATTGGGAAAGTGTTGTGAAAAAAATCCCAGCCATGTTTTGACAGAATTTCCTAACACACATTGTAATCTAAATGACCTCGAAGGTGATTTCTGTTAAGGACTATACCGATTACAAGGACGTACCATGTGTGGTGTTGTGTGTTTATGTGGTGTGTGGTGCGTGTGGTGTGTTGTGTGTGTGTGGTGTGAATTGTGTGTGTGTTGCGGTGTGCGTGCGTGTGTGGCGCTTATGTTTTGGATGTTTTTTTTACAGAATTAATATAGATATTCTTACTGACATAGTGGGTTTAGTAACCAAACAGGTAAACCAAAAAAAAACAAAACCTCATTTTAGTTGTTTTTTTAGTTTCATTTGTGAAAAGAAAAAAACAATTTCTAGTCGGACTGATCTTTGTAGGTCGGCTTAGAGGGCAATTTGGGGCTAAAAACACCTAAAACTTTTGTTTACCTATTATTATTGTATACGACCCGATAAATTTCTGGTGTGAATTTGGAAACCGTGGGCACTCCATTTGGTCAGCCGGAGCGTTGAAAATACCTTTACTGTGTGATGGTAATAGGGAATTCAACCATTGAAATTGATTTTTCTTCTCTCTCCAAAATTTTGTTTGCACAAAGTAAGGAATTCAATTTTGACTTGAAAAATAATATCAGAAGGTACGATTTATACCTTAAACAAAAAAAAAAAACCCTAAGCGCCTTTATCTTGACGTTGCTGCTTTGAGACATTTTGTTCTGATGACGTGGAAAATTGAAATTGCTAATTTTTGCCGACTGGGTCGTGCCAAAGAAAGTCGTTCGGAAAACATCGCCTTCACTCGTCAACTGGAAGCCAACTCAGCTGGTTGCTTTAACTCTCTCCCTGCGGATGTCGAGTGCAACTCGAAACACGCATAATTTTTTGTCAATTTGGATTTTTTGGGTTCAAAACCATTCAAAATTATTTATTTTCCTGAGCATATTCAAATTCAGCCTACATGCATTGAATTAGCCCAAAAACCAGCCATAGTCTTTGTTTTTTGGGTGTTTTTTTTAGATGGTTTACCCAAATGACCTGCAAATTTTGGCACACTTTCTCAAATGTCTCTGACTTATGTGTTATACCTTATACTTAGTTTTTTCCCACACGTGAGAGAGTTAGTTGAACATTTGGAAGGGCGCTAATAGGATCTTTCCGAATTCCACTTTACCTAGTTTCAATTGTGGGATGTCAACGGTGCCATACACCGTGTATAGGCCTACGAATGCGAAAAGACGCGTGTTGTGTTCCCTCCTCTCTTTCCTTCTTTTTCCATTTTGGAATATTTATTTTTTGCTTGTGTAAATTTGTGTTGTTTCTATGTGTGTGTGCGTGTGGGGCTGTGTGGTGTGGTGTGTGTGTGTGTGTCTGAAATTGGAGCCTGCTTGGACAGATGACCTTCACCATTTAACCATTACAGTAGTCGTACTACTTTCTTCTGGCCTTGTATGTGGGTGTTCTCCATTCAGTTAATTTTTTCATTGACAAAATTTGAAGGTTCATTTAAATTGACGCTAGCACGTGTCTGTCCCTGAGAGTCGAAGGCTACTGCCACTGCAATAATCTTGGTTAATGGTCTTAATTGGTCACACCTCCCAAATACTGATTTTCAGTGGTAAGAGTCGACATAGTTTCACAAGCATTTTTTTCCCCGTTAGGAAGAATAAGAACTCGCGAGAGCAAGAAAGGGATTATATTAGACAGCAAAATAGTATACATACATACTGACATGATAGACTCTTGTTAAAACTATGACCCGAGGTGACTGCAATAGTGCTATTTTGCTGATGGGCGCATCCCTGAAGGCAAATATCCTATTGCAGTCACCGAGGGACAATAGTTATGACAGGAGGCTCGAATAAAGTCAGTATATCTTTGTTTTATATACGGCATTTCATATTTCATTGTATTCATTGTTCATGATGTTAAAAGCTTTTTCAAAAACATGATGTAAAATTGCATTTAGCCTAGCCCTAGCCTAAGCCTAGCCTAGCCCTAGCCTAGCCTTGCCTAGCCCTAGCCTACAACATGACCCATGCTTGCCAGTCATATTGCAGTGGTTGTCGTCACCATACTTACAGACTAAACCCATCAAACATGGACAGCCTGTCTTAATCTGCTTTTAAGTGTTCACACTTTCATGTCATTTCTTGATCACTTAACAGCTGGAATCTTGGCTGTTTTGTAGCCGTACCGTCACTCACTGCATTTTCGCGTGTATCCATGTTGACAATTTGTTTGATGATCATGATACACAGGGTGACATTGTGCTAAAATTGGAAGCCGTAAATATTCTTTTTTGGAAGCCGTAAATAGTTCTTTGAGAGCCGTAAATAGTTCTTTGAGAGCCGTAAATAGCCTTTTTCTGCAGAATGGCATGTTTATATTGATCATGTGGTCACTTTTAACCAATCAATGAACAAGAATATATGAATGACGTCTAAAAAGTAGAATATTTTCTTTATTCTCACAAATGTACAATGTTATTTTCGTTTCGTATTGACATTGCAAGAAAAATGGGTATTAAATACAATGAAAGCAAAACAAGTTTGGTCGAATGGTCTATGGTTGATCAGCATTCTCAAATCGATGTACCCTTATTCAGTTTGACTCATAAGGGACAGAAACGCTCGCATTTGCGATCCAACACCGTACCTGAGACCATGGGAAGGGCCATTGTGATTGCAGGGCAAATATTATCTAGCAACTCCTTTAGACTTTCATACTTTAAGAAAACTCATAAAATCCCTGTACCAACATAAGACAAAATTAGAAAATGTTATTATTTTACATTTAATAGTATTACTCGTCGGTAAATATCTTTTTAAATACATATTATGGTGCAAACTAGCTGACTACTAAAATTATTATCCACTTGGGACCTCGATGCAATGAATAGTCTACATGTAAGAATTCGCATTGGATATGTAAGAATTCGACGAAATCGGGACCATAGCTTGTTTGGAAAGTATGGCCTTTTTTCGTAGACAATGATTGAATTCGTGATAGTGCACTCTCTTAATTCCTTAGACTTATTTTTAAGTCTAACGAGACTGGAATTAGTGACAAAACCTTTTTTGGACTTAAAAAAATTAAATCCGTGAAAAGGCTTACTTAAAATAAGTCCTTCTGATTTGAAAATAAACCTTTAAATGAGTTAAAAACTGTTTATAAAATCATTTAAAGATTTATATTTGAATCTAAAGGAATTGTTTTTAAATCCCAAAAGGTTTTGTCACTAATTCCAGTCACCTTAGACTTAAAAATAAGTCCAAGGAATTAAGAGAGCATGTCATGTTGCTTAGTTATAGCTGAAACAAAAATTGTCATGACATTCTTTATGCAACCCCCATTTTTAATTTAATTACTACCGCTGATTATAACAAATATAATAAACAAATATCTAATAGACACATTATACACAACGGCATACGATAATAAATTTAGGATAGGAAAATTATCATTGTAGTTTAATTGCTTATATAGAGATTAATAACCACGTATCACCAAACAAATTCTCACTTTCAATGACCTAATGGATATTTATTTATTTATTTTTGGTGATTTTGTTTCACGACACGCCCGAGAGTTTTTTGTCTTTCATTATCTAACCATTTGGCGTTTGAGCAGTTGAAAACGGTATATTTTAATACTTGGGCAGGTACGCGTTCTTCAGTTTGTATATGGTTCCGACCTTTAGATAATCAGATAAAGCCTTATTAAGGTTCAAGGTCATCCTGGGGGTAAACCTTATACCCAATCCTCCAATTTTGTTGAGACTGGTGTCAAATTGTTTGTCTTGCCTTATTTTACAATGTTTGGCATTTGGTTTCGTAATTAGTCGGCAAAATGGAACAAGAGTCTACATCGTCTATAGCGGTCACCGAAACTTGACCTCAAAATTGTATACTAAGCTGCCATCCAAAGAAATAAAATGCATTTCTGCTTCAGTATGACCAGAGCAATAATTTGACACCAGTTTCAACAAAATCGGAGAATTGGATATTTTTTGCCTCAGCATAATCTTGAACATTGTCAGGGCTGTATCCGTGATCTTAAGGTCTGAACCTAGACAAACTATACCTTTTTATTTTTTTTTATAATGAAACAAATACATTGATGCATATTTAAACACAATTTGACTTGATTTTAAATTCACCCCTGTACTAATTTTACCCACCACCCCTAATTTTACAAAGTTCCCCATATTTCCCAGAGGTTGGAGCCAAAAATCCTGATCAGAACCCTTCAGCACCCTACTACCAGCGTTTTCGGCTTATTCACTTCTAGTGTGATTAATATATTGGTAAGCATTCTAAAAAAATAAGGCTGTATTCTTCAGGAAATGTCCTTGCGTCTCTTTAAACATAAGAAAATGCATTTATCTACATGTAAATGTGTTTTTATTAGTACATGTATGCAATAACAACAAAATACATGTTTATACAGTAACAATTAATAGTCTTAACGATTGTACTGTATATACAAGCGCGCTTAACGTAACTAAGCGATTATTCGATGATCAGTTCCACATATTACATATCACCTGCATATGACAACCAATATCAACTTTCTTGATTGATATCGATATTGTCCTCTAAAGGTTTTACTATTAATTACATTGAATCATACAACAAGATCGACATGAAATGATACCTGAAATGATGCGCCAAGTTCATTACAATGAACGAGACCGTTAAATTGCCCTAGGATAGGTGGCTAGACCCAATGTTACACATCATTAGTGACAATACGGGAATCGACTTGTTGCTGTTATGGGTAATGGCAAGGCTGGTGAGAAAAAGACCCCAGTGCACCTAACGTTTCTGGTATTATTGATGTCTGGGGAATGTCACTGAACTCTTTAAACATAAGAAAATGCATTTATCTACATGTAAATGTGTTTGTATTAGTACATGTATGCAATAACAACAAAATACATGTTTTACAGTAACAATTAATAGTCTTAACGATTGTACTGTATATACAAGCGCGCTTAACGTAACTAAGCGATTATTCGATGATCAGTTCCACATATTACATATCACCTGCATATGACAACCAATATCAACTTTCTTGATTGATATCGATATTGTCCTCTAAAGGTTTTACTATTAATTACATTGAATCATACAACAAGATCGACATGAAATGATACCTGAAATGATGCGCCAAGTTCATTACAATGAACGAGACCGTTAAATTGCCCTAGGATAGGTGGCTAGACCCAATGTTACACATCATTAGTGACAATACGGGAATCGACTTGTTGCTGTTATGGGTAATGGCAAGGCTGGTGAGAAAAAGACCCCAGTGCACCTAACGTTTCTGGTATTATTGATGTCTGGGGAATGTCACTGAACAGAGAAGCTACTTTTAATACGTGTTTTAATTACTGTGGCTGTATTATTTTACACAGAGCTGAGCTATTAATAATATTCCAAAGGTGAGAAGCTCACGCTGTACTTCGTAGGAGATGACAGACATGGAATTTCCCTACAAGCAAGCAACTGTTTGAAATACACAACGTAATTGGGGTTTTACTGTTTAAATGTATCTTATAGGATTTTTACTATTGCATACCTATATCCAATGGTAATTTTTTCCTATTTTGTTGGAAAAAGAGAGTAAAGAAACATCTAACACTTAAGTGCCCAAGCTAAAAAAAGGATCACCCGTTAATGCCCAAGGGGGTTCTTAGGTACCTAACCCAGATAACCACATTCCCATGGACCATGAAAGTTTGATCATGAAACTAACACAAGTAAATTGGGATCATGTAGAACCACATATCAATAATAACAATAAAAATCGAAACTTCGACTTTTGACCTATGACCAATTGAAATGTTCAACTCCATTCTCAGAAAAAAATGTCACACATTTCATCCTCAGCAACTCGTATGCGCTTCTGAACCGAAAAATATGGTGATATCTACTCTTTAGAAAACCAATTAAAATAATTTGAGCACAATATAGCCAAAATCTTGTATTTTCTCAGAAATTCGCATATACCTTGGTCTTTCCATAAATAACACTTACATTGTTTAAGACCACGGTTATTACAAAAACTAAAATTTGTTCAGTGTTATAAAGGGTTATTTGTTTTAAGTAGTTAAAAAATTATTAATTAAAAAAAAAAAAAAAAAAAAAAAAAAAAAAAACCCCAAGATTTAATTACTTTATTTTAGATAGTAAATATTCTCGTATTCTCAATCATACTGTAGAAAAAAAAAAGTGAAAATTTAAACTTGCGTAACCGAGAACTAGGCGGAAAAAATCCAAAGGTTGGATTACCATGGGACTGGAACTCTTATGACGGTTTAAATAAAAATGTGTGAGAAAGCTTTCTTTTATGTTGCTATTCAAAATCTTAACAAGCTAAACAGTGCAATTTGGCGGACATCGAGGGAATTTTTGAAGCTAATATAAAGGGAGAACGTTAGCGTCAAACAAGGTACCACCGGCTTTTATTATTTAAGAAGCGTCTAAGAGACGTACAGCAAGAGTACGTTTAGCCTCACCATCTTTTTTCATCAGCCTCTATGATATGCTCTATCTATTCAATTGTCTGTCTGGCCGGTATCTAAGAAATAGGGGCATTAGCCGGGCGCAGTAGCCTTTTCGCCTGAGAGCAGCCCTAACCATGGTAACGAATGACGCTAACAGAAGTGGCTTCAACCAATTATGCTTTGGCCATAGAAGACGCTGCCACTTCAGCTACGGGTCCTTCTCGGTGTATTAAGTGCTTCAGATAACATCTTAGACATTGTTGATGATATGGGCCTTAGTCTCTGTCTATCGTGTGATGAAAAAGCGCGCTAAAACTGAATGTAGATACATCTCAATCATTTCTTAAAAGTTCTAGCCCGGGGGGGTGGGGCATTGTATCAAAGGTGGACTTTATTTTGGAATGGAGTGAACAAGAAAAACGGCGTAAAAAGGGTGTCTTTTTTGCCAACAGGCGATGTACGCGCGGTACACAAATCGTTTAGGGTGGTCAAAAACAGCAAATATATGGAAAAAGGGTAGTTTTTCTTAACTCTGAAATTGTCATGTTATTAAGTAGGGATCAAAATATCCAAAATATTGTAATCGGAACTTGGGAAAGTAAAGAAAAGCAGGATAATAAAGGGTATATTTAGATTCCAATGCACTGCGTACTGTTGAGGTTATCATAAACAGATAAAAATACTTGTGTTAGCTTGTTGTTTTAGTCGGTGAAAAATACTTGTTAGGGTGGCATTTTGAAAGTCCATGTTCACGCATCAGATCCACCTTTGAATACAAGTGCCCCCCCCACCCGGGCGTTCTAGATATTGTGAAAATCTGGCAATGTCTTGTTCACTCAATTTCAGGGTAAAGTGTTAGTTGCGGGTAACTGGAATGGATATGTCATCGCCTAATTAAAATGAAGGCGGGATTATTGACCGATCATTAATCAATGAGATATTTGGAGAGATGTGTTCTTCACCTATAACAGGTAAGCATGTTAGATACGGTAAGACTTGATTTGGCACTAGCCCGCCAAAATCGATAACGTGTGTTTGGCATGAAGTGGTTATCGGCATCTAATGTTAAGTGCTTAATAAATGTCCACGTCGATGCGTCAGTTGGTATTTATACAGACATTTATCATATCGTCATACAAATCCGCCAGACACGAAGCAGCGCGCTTCTTGAGAGTAGCAAAAGCACCGTCTTTCATAGACCTTCGCGTAACCCTTTTATTCTCAAACACACACAATAAATCTTAAGGTGCTTGTTCCGATTATGGGTATTGTGTTCTACTTGACATGAGAGCCTGGCACTTGCACATACACCCAGCAAGTACCGTGAGAAACAAACTGCGGTTTGATGGTAGACGCAAATAATGAAATGTTGATAGTATGGCAAGCCACAGAAGTCATAAATCGAGTTTTGCGACGCGTATGTCGGTTTGGACCCGTGTGTCGATTTTGTATGTGGTCGAGTTTTGCGAAGCCGTGTATCGAGTTTTGCGAAGCCGTATGTCGAGTTTTGTGACCCCGTGTGTCGAGTTTTGGATGTGTCGAGTTTTTGCGACGCCGTGGTTTCGAGGTTTGCGATGGGGGGGACGCCGTATGTTCGATTTTTGCGACGCCGTGTGGCCGAGTTTTTGGCGATGTGTGGCCGAGTTTTGGACCGTATGTGGCCGAGTTTTGACGGTATGTGGCCGATTTTTTGACGGTATGTGGCCGAGTTTTTGCCGGTATGTGGCCGAGTTTTTGGGACATAGTTGGCCGGTTTTTGGACGGTATGTGGCCGAGTGTTCCGGTATGTGGCCGAGTTTTGGACGGTATGTGGCCGAGTTTTGGACGGTATGTGGCCGAGTTTTGGTTTTTTTTTAGAGTTTTGTGTTTCCACATTTAATTTATTGTCATTATTATTATGTTGATGATCTTATGTTTGATTTTATTTTTGAATCTGATTATATATGTTATTTTATACAGTTATGTATCCCATTCGTTAATGAACCTTATGACATTTTTACAATTAAAGTATTGAATGGTAAGGTCCTTGCGAAAAAAACCCCTCTATGTTTTCTCTTATTTCTATTGTTTTCTCACCCAAATGCAACAATTAGATTTTGACAGTAATAATTTAAATGCATAAAAATAGATAATTATTCTTGGCCCACATATTAGTCTTCAACCCCTTAAATGGTCAAATCTACATGTCTGATGACAATGTACTCAATGCATATGCAAAGGAGTACATGTTGTTTCGGCAGTGATTTTTTAAACCAGCCTTTTTTGCCGGTTAAACTGATGGCATTCTCTACGTTTTCTATTCCTTTCATTTTGAGAATATTTCGGTACCTCTTTTTCCTTTTTGTTTACTCCTTCGAACCTTAGTATAAAAAATCCAAGAAATAGATTTTTGATAGATAAGATTTAGTACGATGTTCAAATGGGGAATACCGTAACTCTAAAGTAGATTGTTGGGTACTATAGTATAGGGAAGGGTCTCCTTTATCCATGTATACCAAATCATGAAATCGGTCCTGTGTATGTACGTCCCAAATGACGGTTTTTACGCATCGCGGACCTAAAAATACGGATTTTCAGCGAAATAATAAGCCACAACATTGGAAATTGATTTTTTTCGTAAAAAAAAAGTTTCACAATTCGGATTACACCGGGTTTTTTGTCTTATAAGAAGGGAAATGATGATTTACACATCCCTGCAAGTTTTCAACACCATAACATGAATATTTGTCAAATGGCGACTTCAAAATTTCCGAGTTGACAACCACCCCCCCCCCCTACCTCCGGACGTTTGACGGCTCACCCTACCTTAGGGGTGTTAGGTACCCCAAAAATGTTTTCGCAAAATGACGGCAAAGGATGTAATTGAAATACCAGGTGCTCTATTGTCGCTTTACTTTGCGTTTGTGGCTACCGGAAAAAATCCATTAGTGTGTGGGTGGTAACCACCCCCCCCCCCCCTTCGGAAGACGAGGGTTAAGTACATGACTTTTATAAAATAGAGCCCCCCCTGTGTCGCCACTTTCATTTTCTTTATCTATATTATGTTTTTTATTTTATTCTTCCCTCTTTTTTTGTTTCTTTTTCTTCTTTCCTCCCCTTCCCTCGCCTCTGCCACGTCTTTCATTTTTTTCACCTCTCCTCTTTCGGGCTCCTTTCATTTCCCTTCATTTTCTTTTATTTTCCTTTTTTTACTTTTCACCCATGAAATGCATTGGAGTACATGTACAAGAGAAGCAAAATAATCTCTAACTTCGTTTCTAACTTCGTCTACCTCACAGGTAGACGCTGATAGAAGAAAAGCGTGACAAACCAGATAAATTCGCCATATTGCTAACAGAATAAATGGATAAATTTTGCGCCCGTCGCCGTGTAAGGTCAAGGCCGCACAACAATAAACGGAGCAAAACCACCGAATAATCCTTCCACACGTGTTTTTTCATAATATATGGCTGATTTCAGAACATGAAATTATATAATATTGGTACTTTGCGAGATAACCGTGTAGTCCCTCTTATTTATTCTAATTTGATAAATCTGTTTACTCCTATCTTAGTTTTATTACAAATTGATTTATGGTCGGTATCATATTAAAAAAAATCAACATATAAATATCAACATCCTCACAATACAAATAATTCAATGTGGAAACAGCTCTAAAAAACACCAAACTCGGCCACATACGTCCAAACTCGGCCACATACCGGGAAAACTCGGCCACATAACGTCCAAAACTCGGCCACATATCGTCCAAACTCGGCCACATACCGAGAAAACTCGGCCACATACAATCCAAAACTCGGCCACACGGCTTCGCAAAACGCGACCACACGGCGTCGCAAAACTTGACCACACGGCGTCGTAAAACTCGACATACGGCTTCGCAAAACTCGACATACGGCGTCGCAAAACTCGACCGGCGTCGGCAACTCGACTACATACAAACTCTACACACGGGGGGTCGCAAAACTCCACATACGGCGTCGCAAAACTCGATACACGGCTTCGCAAAACTCGACATACGGGGTCGCAAAACTCGATATACGGCTTCGCAAAACTCGACATACGGCGTCGCAAAACTCTATACACGGCGTCGCAAAACTCGACCACATACAAAACTCGACACACGGGGTCGCATAAACTCGACATACGGTGTCGCAAACTCGCATTTAGACGCTGTGGCTTTTGCCATAGTAAGCCCTATTCAATACGATGGTTTAACCACTACAACGGCTTGTTTTTTGTATATATCTTGGGATTGAATGGATTGAGGGCTCAAATCGCAGACGACAATGAGAAAAATACGGCCTTTCATCTGATATCAAATCGATACTACTTCCGGGTACATCAGGGGGGGCCCAAGACGATCGGGACACGCACTTTAAAAGAGTATGAAATTTTGTACTTTAATTCAGGTATGAAAAAGCTTAGACAGCATTCAGGTATTTGATTTCATTCTTTTGTGACTCTCCATATTTGTGACTGAATAAAAAAAATAAAATGATCAACCGAGTGGTTCGCAAGACAAAGATCTCGCAGAATACAGGGTCGCTTCAAACATATTCGATCATACGCCTTATTCGCAGGGCCGTACGCAGATTTATTTGGGGGGGTGCGGGACTTCGAAAAAGGGGACCTTTTTTCCAAAAAAGTGGACTTTTTTGGGTAAAAAGTGGACTAACCCCATAAATTGTCCTTTTGGGGACTTTAGCACCAAAAGTGGACGTTTCTTTCATTTTTTCTAGATTGTGGCCTTTTCACAAAAGAATCAGCACAAGTGACCTTTGCGGAATTTTGGGGGGGTGTGCGACCGCACCCCCCTCCAAAAAAAACCCCCCCAAAAACCCCCCGCCCCCCTGCGACAGCCCTGGCTTATTCGATTTAAACGCAGATTCATAATTGCGAAATAAAATATTGTTTATGTATTGAACATACCATATTGTCTAACTAAATGCCTCCTCTAAGAAACGCCCCTTCATTTTTTTTTACACATCTTCTAGAAATACCAAAGATCAACCCTACATGCAATGAATTAATGGACATTTCGTTACAAATTTTATCACCAAGGGACTGTTATTAAATCCGAAATAACAGTCCACAATAGCCATACTCTGACAATACTACTGCTTGGATCACAACAAACATCACACAGCCACTATCAACTTTCACATTTCAGCACATCATAACATAAAATAAAGATATTCAATCTGGAAATTAGACAACCAATAAATGCACATATGCATTTGCACCTCGCTGTGCTATAGGCGCCAGTCCTGGTCTAAATGAATTGGTCATTGAACAAAAAGCAACATATTCAAAAGTGTACTTAAACCACCAGCATATTAATGTCAAGGTACTATGACCATTTACTGTAGTTATTTACGTAACGCTGCCGGAGTGGGCCAAGTACTTAAGCCTCCCGCTTAAAGCCTTGCATCCGGGTTTGTAAGCAAACATGAGGGATTCATTCTGCAGAGAATGGAAGAATAAATTGATCTTTGTAGAAAAAAGTGAGAGTGATACATATTGATTATTTGCGAAGTATGTATTTCAAGAAAACGAGTCTGGAAACTGTTTGCGATTTAAGCTTATAACCGTACATTTGAAACTTCTTAAAACTGGGTTTAAAATAATGAAGCTATACCAGTGTAGGTATTTCACTGATTCGCTCATACTATATCTTCATATAAAGATATTAATGACATAGCAATCTCCCCGTTCAAATGACAACGCAAATACGTCAAATAGCTTTGTTTTCAATACGTCCTATGGAAGACGACAGAATATCCCAATTAACTTAGAATGACAAAATGCGTCGCGCAATAACGCTACTGTCTGTGAAAATGTAAATACTTACAAACCAGATACGAGATCCTGGACTTGCGTAGAATATTTTGATTGCCAACAAATACGTCCGTATTAGTCTCTTGCAAACGCCATAATTCACGTAAATATAATCTCATTAATTTAGTTACTTTTAGTTTACTTAAATATATTTGTACATATTTAGAGCATAACAAACCACTTATAAGTGAAACGTGTCGAATATGTCGCTATAGGCTGATTCACAGTTTACTAATTTTATGTTGTGGTTTTGTAAAATAATCAATATCGAATCGCACCGTAAACTATAATGTCATTGGAAAAGAGCCTTTCAGAACTTCTTCATAAAGAGGTTTTTTCAGTTGGCTCAACCCAACTACAGTTATACTCATTCGAATAAAAACACCCATTTTCCCCCTGCACCTTTGGGTAACTTGCCCAATATCTAGGCATAATCATAAAGCGTGAGGATATTTCGATTGGTCCCACATTTTTGTTAACATGATTTTATTACTCGTGCTGACAAACTATCGCAAATGAAATTAAAGAATTAAAATAATGGCAACATGAAAAGATATTTAATTCTTGCATCTCCCGTCTCTCTCGCACTGTTTCGTTTTTGCAGACGTGAGAGCGTGGCCTTGCGAGAGGGGTAGGGTGCTTGGCTGTGGCGCAAATTACCAAAAATTCCTTGGTTCGAATCCCGGTGGACGTGGGGTCACTTGCTGGGATTTATTCGGGTACTCAATTCTGGATTTAATCTGTAACGAGCTATTGATTCAAAACATAATACCGCTCTCCTCCATGTTCACTTGGGCAAATGATTCATGAAATCATCCCGTCCTTCGGATGGACGTTAAGCCGTCGTCCGTGTACGAGAGTCACAACTGTAACATGTACATCGCAGTCAGTGTCGAATAAAGTAGGGTGTAAACCCTTAACTGTTCCCAATCGCCCCGAGTCTCACAAACGGCCAGTTAGGAGCGTCCTTATCCTGGATACACGCGCCTGGGGTGGGGCGTATCACTTACTTCAGTTTGAATAAATCCTGACACCACCCCAAGCATTACTAATGACTTGTGGACACGCCAAGAATTTTTGTAGACTCTCATAATAAGCAACACCGTGCATGTTTATGGTCAGTTCGTAATTAAAATCATAGCAAAGGTGCAAACGAGAGATTCAAGTCATCCATATTTTCTGTGAGATTTAGTGCCTTACACAGATAGAACTCAATTAATTCCCCACCGTAATGTGGGTTACAGAAATAACTTACAATGAAAACAGGTGAATTGCAATGTTTTATACTTCAATAGAAAACATAGGCTGAATTTCCTCCTATAGGCGAAATTAAGAAATTTCACACTTTTTGTCCCAAAGAAACGTTTCTCAGCTTAATCCTTTCAGATGGGGATATTTTTTAAATAAAGCTTCACACCAGTGCCAAAAATGAGAATTTTTAGATTTTTTAGGGGCACCTGTTATTTGAAATATCTCGTTGCACCTTTAAAATAAAATTAAAATATTAAACTGCTTGATTAATTGAGATAAATAGCATTAGCGCTAGGGAATTGGAGATGAACGTAACGCTGAACATTAATTGGACTCTTGTGGAGCCATATTGATATTGGTCCACTGTAAGAATATTTCTAAAATAGTGTCTAAATACAATGGTATACTACGTAGGGTTCGACCGTTCCTCCCACCTGAGTCACTGAAAACATTGTACACTTCTCTTGTTCTATCTTATTTATCTTATGGGGCAATGATATGGGCCGATTCCAACAATGCCAATCTTCACTCGCTCTTTTTACTTCAAAAAAGAATTATAAGAACATGGACTAACTCGATTCGGTATGCTCATACTGACCCCCTTTTTCATCACTCAAAACACTGAAGATTTATGACATCTACAAACTACAGCTTGCATCGTTTATGTTCCGATTCCATCATGATCTCCTCCCTACTGGCCTCATTCTTGATGGGTTTTTTTTTAACATTGACACGCCCTCTCAGCACTATAATACAATATATGGCCAAGACTTTTTCATCAAGAAAACAAACACTGTTTTTGCCAGGAACACCCCCAGTTCTCAAGGCCCTCTATTTTGGAAAAAACCTACCTGCTCACCTTAAAAATTCTCCGTCCTTTGCATCATTTAAAACTAACTTTAAAAAATACTCATCAGTTTCTAATACAATGACATCTCTCCATAACTCTGTTACTTAATTTCTTACACTCAACTTTTGGCTTATTTACTTGAAAATAGGAAAATATACAGTCGGTCTGTTCCAGTTTGTCTTGTTCGTCCTGCCAAGTCATTTGTCGGTAGGTTAGTCGTACAACATTGTCATGTCATTTGTCCTGTTTTTTGCATTGTTGCTCCTACGCTGCTTATATGTACGCGTGAGTGCACGTGTATGTTTTGCCTGTTTTAAATCCAGGACCATATCCCCAATTGTACTAGCTTATACAATTTCTATTATTATTATTATTATTATTAATATTACATTTTAATGCAATATATATGTACTTATTGTATTTATGTATTTTCATATTATTAATAGAGTTCCTGGTAAATGATCGTACATATGTTTGTAACCTATATGAATTCAAGGGCACTGCAACTCCACGCTATGTGTTTAGCAGTGTCCTCATCTCCATCGCCATTATTGCTTAATTATTTTGTATGTGATTGTATATTTGATGTTGAGATGAAATAAATTTTATTGATTGATTTAAATAACTGGAAACTTACTGCGCCCCTTGTGTCTGGTAGGACTGATGGTAAAGTGCCGTAATTTCAAAGATTTTTCTTGATTTTTAACGTGATATAGACCATATTACCGAATATTTTCAGATAGAATATGCTCTGATACATTTTTGTCTGAGTTCAGAACTACTAAGTGAGATTTTTAATGCAATAAAGCATACCTTATGGAATCGTATTGCTTATACAACAGCTGTACGATGTTAGATATAATTCACCGAATAAACTTGTGAACCTTTTATGGCGGTTAGACATATTTTATTGGGAAATTTCCCCTGAAACAATGCTTTACATTGTGCACTAAAATTATACGTAGCCATAAGGCCCCTCTAACTCCATGCAGTAATAAGACACAGATTAAAAATATATGTATATTCTATTTGCAATGGTTATTTATTTCTTTTAGACACAACAAAATCCGACACCATTTGATATTTTGGCAGGTACCGTATCGGTAAAGGTATCCGTGCAATCTACTAAAAGGATTGCAGCCCATCTATCATATCTGATCATGTGTAACATCATATGCTTGGCTGGTTTTTGTATGTACTGGAAGTATGTGGACTGCATGAGCACATCTTTGTCCGACTTCAATTCGAATCATAATTGCAGAGTACTTTAGAATCCAAATTGCTAGAAGACAGGAATGTATGTAAAATAAATATTAAAAATTGTGCGCTTCAATAGAAATCTCAGAGGAGTAGTACAATAACCCAATTTCCTATATTTCCACACGTGGGGTTTTCTGTTGAATGAGTTGCCTCAGATGAATGAATACTTCTTGGAGTAATATTTTCGATTACAAAAAATATGTTTTATGATGGAAATGTGGAAACGCGCCCTACTAATACTGTATTGTAATATTCTTCATAGTACACCGTAAAAATAATTAGTAAAAATGTGGACTACCCTTACATTTATATAAAATAACATTTCAATCAAATATGTGTCAATCTTGCACAACAATATAAAAATGCGTATTAGGTTAACTCCTGTTTGATTAAGATTCTACTCAACATATGAGTGTAATCCCCTTTTGTACTCCTCATTTTTAGAGTGTATGAATAGATACTGAATTAATCCAATGATGTTTCCTTAAAAATGCTTTATGGTCTATAATATATCTATATCTATATATCTATCGATTTATCTACACACACAGAGTCTCATAAAAATCAAGTTTTTTTTTCATAATTAGGTAAAAATTACAAAATTACATCGTTAAAATTATTTACCACGCTGTTGTGTCAGGAAGGTTTATTAGGATGTTACTAATTATTACCTTGCTCAATAGATTGGTAAAACTTTACCAATTATTTGTGTCAAAAGTACACAGTGTTGTGTATTTTTTACGCAGATCTGTACAACATTTTATCAATTGCTCGACCATGTTCTCTCCTGACGCAACAGCTTGGTAGTTATTTTTAAGGCTGGTATTCTGAAAGCGAGACTAACTTTAGACCTGGGTTTAAACCAGGGGTAGTCCTACAAAAGTGGACCTTTTTTCCTTTCAACATACTCTAAAAATGTGCTGTAACGGGTGAGAAAATTCCTCACGGATGGGTCGGAACAGCCCATCCATGAGGAATTTTCTCACTCGTTACATTTAACTTTCACAGTATTTTGAAAGGAAAATGTTCATTCTTGTAGGACTAACCCTGCTTTAAACCCAAGTCTAAAGTTAGACTCCCTTTCAGAATACCAGCCTAAGAGTGTATTAAGTGAAATTTACCCAATTATTACAAGACTTCATGCCTACATATTGTTACAATGTTTTGGTATCTATACATCTATCTCTCTCAAAATCTTTATACAAAGGTGCTTCCACAAGCCAGCAATGATCAGAACGAATCATTTAAGTCCAATGTACTCTGGAAAAAGTTCATATATAAGTGTTCCATACCGCAGTAATAATCCGATCAAATCGTTTAGGTCCATTATACTCGAAAAAGTGAAATCATATCGCGCTTAATTGTTACGGTAATACAATTCAATTTAATAACTCTTCCATGGAATGTTAGATTAAGTATGATTGAAAAAATATTGCTACAGGACAGTTGATATCCTTTCCAGTTATCATTCATGAAATTGATTGTTCGCATTCAATCCATACTGACGAAATCTTGTTCTAGATTTTTTTAACGACATCTGTTATCGTTTCAAACTCGGCACATTTTCTACCAAAAACTCAATTATGCATGCACAGGATATTGGATTTTTTTTGATAAACAAGTTATGAAAATTAATCTCTATCTGTGAATAACCATAGTGATTACAATTACAAGTAAAAGGAGCAACAAAAAGTTGTAAAAAGAATATTTTGTCACCAATCCATGCTTGTTTGATCTCTCAATAACATTTTTTGGTAGTGACATTTTTATTCCCGAAAGATTTGTTTTCTCAGTGAGCAGTTTGTTTTTATACAAAACAAGCAAAAAACATTATTTAACGTTTGTATGAGTGAAAAAGTCAAGAAAGGATCCTTTTTAATTGTCACATTTCTTAACGATGCACTACATGAACGCAAAACATGCACGCCATGGAAAATGCCCTCCCGCTCGGTCCTAAAAGGACAACGACAATAAATTCGTGGTAGTGGATTTCACTTACGAACTGCACCGGATTTAGGATTGAAAACTATTACTGTAGAACTATTTTATGACTTTTATGATAGCTGGCTCGAAATCATTCATCAAAGTCACTAAGTGCTTTTGCAGTTAATCATAAATGATGAAAACTGCTTCGTTAAACTTTTTTAAAAACGTTTCATGCATATTCAATTCCGAATCCAATTTCAAGCTGTTCCGGTGACACCATATTTTGATCCTGGAGATCAAATTGTGGTGGTCAACCATATCAACCGTATGAAAAGCTGCTGATAGATGCAATAAAGGCTAACTCAGAGATTTCCCACAGCTGTTTGAAAGTCTCATTTATTATGACAAAATCAGAATTAAGCCAAAAATATCAACGGTGACACACTTTTGACAACTAATTTGGATTATTTATACCACTGAGTTCATCCTGTGTAAATTTACGAAATTTCATTGCGGACAAATATGATTTTTTTCTAAAAATCTAGTTTAACACGTCTCTCTATGGAAAATGGCCATATAGAGGGCGCTATAACATTCAAATAACATTGCAAGATTCCCGCAATGGATATTTCTGATTTTTGCAGAGATAATAGCTCTTTCATATCCCTACTTATATTAGTTGTCAAAATTGTGTCGCCACTGCTTAAAATTGCTCTAAAAATAAAAGAGACGATTTGCAAGGGGTCAAACAGCTGTGTTCCCGAGGATGGCGCCTTCAATTTTCTAACAAACCGTGTTTTTTTTATTTTCAAAATTCTTGTCCACATGCTAATCACTGTGTGAAATAGCTAAGCGCAACTAGATGTCCTTCATATAGAAAATTTGTAATAACATTTCTGATCCGGAATTTTTGTTATACACGGTGTCCTATGGTACTCTTATAGTATACATATACACTGGCCAAAAGTATCACAACATGCAGAAAAAAATTATATTCAAAAAGTGATTTAAAATTATACTATGAGTTCTTGACTATACATTACGTAATTACTGTCAACGTTGTGATTTTCAAACAAATGCTGTTTCCCAGAATCAAATAGTGCGAAAAACGTTTCATTTGTTTGTCATGTTCTCTAAATATGGCGGGCTAAAGGAACTGGCTAATGATAACTTGCACAGAAAAGTAATATCCCGAAATCTCTGAGTCCGCGTTTAATTAAAGTCACGGTATCATTAATTGCTTTAATTAAAGCGAACTCTGTGCTTTGACCAGCCATATAGGCCGATTGATGTAAGTCAACCGTATTTTCACGTCCATGCGTGCAATGAGCCTTGGGCATACATTTTTTTCGATGACCATGTCCAACAATGTGAGAATTGAGCAGGTCTGTAGTTTTCAATTGTGTGGCCTTTTTCAGTAGCGGTTTGACGAAAACAAAAACATAATTCTATAGAGGGGGAACTTTATATTAAAATATACATTTAGCTGAAGTTAAGTCAAATATTGTATTCTAAATCAAACTCAAATACAAGGTGACTTGGTGTATAAACAATTACTGTATACGGAATGCATGGTATCCAAACAAACTGATGAAAAAACACGCTTCTATCCCGCATGTATTGACGGTTTGCCCTAATCAACTGAATACTAATAGCCCGGTTTCTCAGATAATACAAAAAATGACTGAATAATAATTGTGACCACACGTACATCTGGCGTCTGTTACATTGATCGCTCTATTTGAGATCTAATTAAAATTTACAAATCAGTAGTAATGTACTAATGATCTGTACTTTTGACAAATTGCAAATTGAAACTTGTGCAATAGCTTAATTCTGTCTGTAATAAAAAAAAATATTTTTTTAAACAAATTGTAAACTATGAATACAATACAAGAAGATCTCGTATGTAATTAAGATGTCTTGAATGACAGACTCAAACATCTGCACGTCCCACATGATTGTCAGTAAGGCAATTAAGTTCACCTGGACAAGTCTGTAACATGTAAATATACAGCATTGTATAACATATTCTTCGAGGGCATCTACGTGCGTTAACTCACACTGTCATACAGGTGGTTCTACTTGTCTACACGATTTTGTTTGCTTGTTTCAAACATAGGGTTTGTTGTATTACGTGGAGTTTGAAAACAAACATGTATATCCGTTAATGTAAATAATGATTTCATACGAATTCTCAATTTGTACGGCCTGCTCAGAAGGCTTTCCCAAGTACCTCTTCGCCTATAAATTCGTTTTTCCGTGCCACCGGGAACTTCTTTTTTTTAAACAGTATTTTGCAATATTCCTTCCTCATCTTGGGAAATTCTTGAAACCAGCCAGAAAGCTATTATCAACTGTGGGGCATTTATAGTGTATGATTGATGGGGCAGGGAATGTGTAAGTCCACCAAGCGGCCATGATTAAACAAACGGGCGCGTAATATGAGAACATGACGTGGTATCAGCTAAGTCTTTGTGTTGAACTTGTTTTATAAAAAACCTTTCTAAATGTGAACACTACAGAACGATCGTTTTCTAGGCCTATTCAATGTTGAAAGGTACTTCAATGTTTTTAAAGGTTCTTTAGAGAACCTTAAAGTATTGTCTAGGGTGAAAAAAACAGTACAAAACAAAGGTTAGTGAACCTATAATTTTTAAGAGTAACTTGAGTCCTAAGGAGTGGAGACTGAGTTAAAGCACGGATGTTAGGATTTGTCATCATCATGTCTAGGCATATTAGACTTCATTTTAATTTTCTTTTCTTTGGACTTGAATAATAAGGTTTTGACCATTTTTAAAATTTTTCCAGGTGAAGTCTTGAACATTGAGTTCGTGTAACGTTCGTGACTAGGTACTCTGTAGCGGAGGCTATGTTTTGTGTTCACTTGAGCAGAAGTTACCCGCACTGCGCGAACGGGACCGGGGAGTCAACCCCATGTTCCAGTCGATAATATGGTTTGCGCGCAAAGATGTATGGGGCTGGCTCTGCGCTGCTGTGGGTTAGAGCTAAAATTAACAAAATAAATAGTACAGTACAGTTTGAACTCTGAACAAAAGATTTTATGTTTTTAAAATCTATCTAAATAAGCGTTTGACTTTTGAATTAACAAAAGATTACTAAATATAATTTATTATGTTAATTTAGGAATGGAACATGCAAAAAAACGCATAAGAATTTCCTTACAAAATTGGGGATGTGATCCATTTTCGAAAATGACATAGGCCGTGGATTGAATTTGGATAATTATCGAACTGGAAGATAACCCATTTGAAATTTGAATGTGCTTGTAGGCGACCGTATGTAGCGCGGTGTATAACGTAATACATTTTGAGTATCAGTAAAAATAATACAGTTATCCATCATTGTCATGTATAATCCAGTTTTTATTTCTTTGCTTGTCAAAAACTGAATTAGCCAGCGAACCGATAATTCAACATGAATCACTATTGAATATGTTATTTGCCGGGGGACAGAATAAACGGAAAATTGCGTTCAACTGTGTACACAATTTGATCAGTAGATTTTTGTAAAGTTTGGTAATAGACCTATGGTGTTGCAAGAATTTGCAAGAGCCATGATCAACAAATATGACCTGTGTGTTTGTATGGACAAACAGAGATTGCTGCAAGCAATATGTTAAAAAACTGCTTTGCTGTACCCACTTTTTTACAAGTCAAAACCTTTTCTAACAATATCCCTCTGCAATACTTTTCATTGAACCGATAATGGGGCCCCGGATCCGTAGTCCATCGGTTTGCTTCGGGTGCTATATTGTCAAAGTCTGATGCCATTTTAGGTCGTTTTGACATAAAGAAACGGACCATACTTTATTTAACGTATTTTTTATACATTTAGCAACCCATTGAGTAAACTGGGTTTCCACACAGATTTATCTGAAGTCTGGTAAATCTTTAACATAAGTCCGTAGCAGCTGGACGTTGACACATATCTCCGTGTTTCGTTGAGTGGCTATGAAACGCAGTTGCGTACTAGCGCAGTACTTGCATGGGAACAGGTTCTTTTGCTGACGACCCATTTCCCGAGGCCCCTAAATTGATAAAAACGAAATCAGAAAAAAAAATCCGGAAAAACTATGAAGTCATGATCAACTAAAGTCAAAGTCATCGTACAACTTAAATAACAATTTGATCGTGAAGATTCATGCACAATTCGATTCGCTTCCGGTCTTGATGACGCTCTTACGTATGCGTACAGGTCGTGTAATTGCCCTGTGTCCGACATCAGCATTGTTACAAATAGTGCCGGTTTCATTTTGAAGGAAAAATGCCGTACCACTGGCAACAACAAAAAAGATCCAAACTTGGAACGAAATGGTGTACCATACCGAACTTGTTCAGGAATCCATGTTTGGATTTATATTTAAAATTGGCCTCAACGTGTGTGTGTAAGGGGGTTAGGAGTAGATGTGGCCCAATGAATAGAGAGACTTAAAAAAAAAAAAAAAAAAAAAATTAATCTGAAGCGAAGGTCCCCAGTTCAAATCGAATTGGAGACCCTTGGTATAACTATTCGCGTGTTCAATTCTGGATTTCAAATTGATAAAGCACTATTGATATAATAATATAATACTTTTTGATTAAAATACATGTAGAACAGAATTAAGTTTGGCAATGGGACAAATGAAGCAGGACAGTATTCGGGGTTGTGTTTAGTTGGCACTGTTTTGTTTTTTTTTTTTGTTTTTTTCTGGTTAATAACAATTGCTCCATATTATCCTTATTATTAGTAATTATTATTCTTAACAGCTCTGACAATTTAAGCAATTAAGTCGATGGATACACTTATAAATAGTACCGGTTCCAAATTACTACCGTTATCCTCTAAAAAATCTCTCATTTTTAACTATTATAAATTATTATTTCAATACGTGTCGTAGATTTAATAGAAAATCCAAACAATGGTTTTTTGGCATTTCTATAGTTCCTTGAATCTTATTGGCCTATAAAAGCGGATTTTAATAAAAGTACAGAATCCAAAATGAACTTAATTATTGTACGCAACGGGATATCCGGTGTGGGTTTTGGCCTTAATTGATGCACACTCGTTACACACGATCAGTCTTTTATTAATAATTTTTGAGTGCCTAGTTATCAAATTATCTGTTTTGTTTATGGTGGAAAGATTATTGGCTATGGTGGTGCTTCAACCCACGATAAATTCTGACTCTTAACTCTTGCTTGTACTGAAATGATATCGGATTATATATGATAAGACTATGAAAAACTTACGCGGAAAGATAAGAGAGCATGTTTTGTAAACTGCTTATCCGTTATAATTGGAAATATCCAAATTGATCTGAATAAATAGTGACTTTTCGATAATGAATGTTATTAATTTTTTTCTCAATCGGAACATAACACGCGGAAATACAGAAATAATCTATTTTAAAATAAAGGAAAAAATAATGCCTAATACTTTTAAAATATTTAGTCCTTCTATAAGGAAACTTTCTTTATTAACGAATTTCGCGTTCGTTATGGTCTATCTAGCCAAGTAAAACAAATAGTTCCGTTAGTGGGTTTAGACGAAGTTTAGAAATGTACTCATTACATACAAAGGTGGGTTCACTACTTTTTATATTCGAAAAAATTGCAAGCATCCATAATCAATATTTCTTATACAAAAACATAACATTTTCTATTAATTACTATAACGGGCACCTAGGTTCCATAAACGGGCAGGAATCAATACTATCATTTATTATACTGGTTCCACTGTTATTACACGATGAAACATCCCTGTTTTGCCAGCCACCTGATTTTCGTTCACTGATAAGCAAATATTAGCAGGTGTCCTCAGAAAGAACGTTACCCTTCCTGAAACGGCCATTTGTGCTTATTTAATGCAATTCCTTATCCTCGTTTTGCTTCAATTATGAAAATATGTACTTTTATTAACATATGGTGAAAACAATAAAGAAAACGGTGAAAAAATAACCAAACAATGAATATTTCCCTAAAAAATGATGCAAACCTACTTTGTCCACGGCCAGCATTAGCAGAGGAAACCATGGATGCAAATATCCCCGACATAAAAATGTTAAGATCCTCCTGGCCAATAATACTCTCAAATTCCAAGGTAACTTGCTGGTTTTAGAGTTTATTGTTCAGTTCTCTACGCACTGCAGCATTATTTGCGGCTGATTGTCCTGTTCTTTGACGACCATATCTTTCTCCTTGCACCTTGTTTAGAATCTTGTCATGCTCCAGATTTTTTTCTCTGCTCCCCTTGATTGCCATCTTACTAGGAATCCTACATTGAGGAAAAACGTTTACCCATTCACGATGAACGATGGTCCTTTAACCCAAGATCAGTTCAGTATATGCCATTGTAGGAGCCACGCGCCAATGCCATTATTTGAAATTTAAAAGTGGACGTGCCTTAACTAAATTCATATTTGCATTATGATGGGAGACGGGTGAGGGCATTTAGGTTACTTCATCACGAATAATGTGTTTCAGGGGCTTTTGAGGCATTACATGTGAACAAAATGAAATATAGAGGACTACGTGTGCTCAACCCTAGGAATACAATGTACATGTCTCTCTGCTATTGCTAGCAGTGGACAAATAGGTTTGCCATCATTTTTAGGGAATAGTTATTTGGTTTGTTATTTTTTCACCGCGTTTTCTCTCTTTTTTCACCATATGTCATAAAATAGTACATATTTTCAATAATATAAGCTTTAAACGAGGTCGGGATTGATTACTAAGTAAGCAAAAAATGGCCGGTTCTGGAGGGTTAGGGTAACGTTTCTTTTCGAGAAACCCGTAGATTCCTTCATTCCGTCAACACGTATGCATACCATCTTGTCCGCCATGTTTTTTAGTTGCGAGTGAGGGCCGGGCACAGCAGGGCTATTGACAAATAATCGAGCAGCATAAATAATGAGCAATTATTTAATCGCTCAAACTGTAAAGGATCAAAAAGCCAAAGAGAGAAAAACTGGACACGGAAACGATCTGCAGTAAATCCTCACAAGTTTCACTCATAGTTCATTTTTGACGGAGGAAAAGTAGCATCAATCTGCACTACCACCTATCCTTACGGTTGCCTGCTCATGTGGGACATTTCCCGATTTTTTTTTACACATGTAAATACCACTTTCCAATGATTCAACAACACGGCCGTTTCTCAAATACTCGTACGTCACGCAAAGTCTTAATGAAACAGCCCTTATTGATACGAGATAATTATGTTCGGCGAATTTTCCTACACAGTTTTGTAAGTGTATTAACTAATTGTGGTTATGTGGAGTGAACAAAAAAGCTACAGTTCTCTTAATAAAACCATTAAAGAAACACAATTCCTACGGGCACAGGATAGGCTTTCAAAAGTTTCAATGTGGATAGTAATTTCACTTATATGGTATTGGGTTGATCCAAGTTTAAACTCTATGTGTAAGGCTATGTACATAAATAAGGCTTAAAAACCCCCAAATTTAACTTTAATTGCACAACCTAACTTTCATCGCTTTTGTATGTCTTGTAAATTAAACAGTTTGATTTTTGTTTATTGTACTATGAATTCGTTTGATGTCAATAACGCTTTTTCACACTGAAAGGAGCGTGTTGAGCCCGTGTTGAGTTTTATTATAGTATTGTCGATCCCCATACCGAAAATACATAGGAAAGGACACATAGATGCTATATATTTAAAATCATTGTTAAACGAGCCCTCTTGTATGTAATGTCAGTTCTACAGAAGGGTTTCTGTTGGCGGCGAAATGTTTGGCAGTATGGTAAGCGCAACTTCTCGCAACTAATTTTGACTTAACAAAAGGACTGCGGGCCTTATATTGACCCTTACGTAACAACAGCCACTAATTTATAGGTTCAAAACGGTCCCTTGTAGGTTTTTCTTTAAACACACGAATGTGCTGTACGCAAAATATAATGCATGTGGTGCGTGAATGTTGTACCCCTGCCAACAACAAAAGACCATTAATATAAAATGTTAGAAAACTAATTTCGCTGATGCTAACCTAATATGATGAAAAATCTAGGGTATTTGAGAATACAAGGCATTAATACTGAAAAGACCATATGCCCTGTTTTATGTTATTGGCAATTGCTCATGGGCAATCTTGGATAGTATAAAATTTAAAGGGCGCAGATTGACCGGCCACAGTGAATATACAGTCAAAAGCGCCAAAATGCGAATGGCATCAGTGCTGAATATGTTGTGTGTCTGTACAAACGGTTTCGAATAAATCCTTCAACGGTCAGAGAGAATGCCTTTTTACTATATCAAAAGTCCAATAACAGACAAGAATATACAATCTATGGTGTATGGTCTTGCTTCTATAGTGCGGTGACATTTGACGTCAAACTGCCGGGCAACGAACAAGGTACTGCCGGCAGTATGCGTGAGCCCAGGGCTTGTGCTTTAAAATTCGCGCGATCAATCAGGCCGTGATAAAGTCGACTCAGAGATTTCTAAATATAATTTTTTTTTTAATATATTAATTAAAATATCAAACTAGACACTAAAGATCGTCAACTAGATGCTCATCCAAAGTTTGAGATGAATCGGATTTGATGCAGTAAACATTTATGTGTATATAACATGCCATAGGATACCGTTTATAACAAAATGTTCGGATCCGCGAATTTTTAAACAAAGATGTGATTTTCTTATATGAAGGACTTCGAGTTGAGCCTTAGCTATTCAAACAGCGATTTGTATATGGACAAGCATTGTGTACATGCAAAAAAACACAATTTGTTTGAAAATTTAGGGCGCCTCATCTGGAATATCTGAGTCAGCTTTAAGGGCTTTGATGCTGTAACGGTAGGGCATATTCTTCGCACTCTAACATTAGTAGACCAGGTGCTAACTTGGTTTTTAAACATTGTTGATATCACCTCAATATATACGATTTATCAAAATGCACGAATCCGACGGCGTAATGATAGCCCCTACGCCGTGGCGGCGCACTCCACCATCCGTCATGACTGGGGGGCGGCATATTTGCATTTCTCGTTATCCACCGCGTTTCCGTGTACGGTTACCACAAAGAAGCGATAATTTTGATCCGTTCTGACGGCAAAATCAATTACATTTTCACTGCTATCCTTTGTATATAATCAGGGGCGGATCAGGAAAAAATGTAAATTTCTGGGCTGCACAAATAGCGATAAAAAGTTACAAAATGGAAACGAAATGCGTGTGAATTCACTCGCCATGCGGCCAATGACACATGAAAATGTGAATGTCTGTAGCCGTACCAGATGCATCGGTTTCCAAATGCAAAAACCACCGAATCTGCCAAGCTTATAATTTTATTTTATTTTTTACATTAGTTTCATTTAGTTTGCTTTAAATACGATGTTGTTTTCACAAAAATCCATTTTAAAAACATGGTTAAATTAGTTCCACATGTCACGTAACAGTCCATCACTACACTGTACAGTAACAACCACACAACAATATCGTATCATTTCAGTCTAAAAACCACACGGGTAACCGACGGTCATTTCCACGTGTACTGATAGTCCAGGCGGAGCACATTCCATGAACAAAACGAGAAATTATTTTGTTCACACTCCGAAATCGATCCACATGGGCACGGAAGCCTTTCTAAAACATCAACAGACCCGCATCGGAGATGTCACGGTTTCAGCAAATACGATCGGTCTTTGGAGAATATTCAATTTTTCAAGTACACGGGAATATATCAAATTCTGTTGTTACTTTAATTTGTGTCTGGATGTTGAATTTTATTGAAAACATGATTTTTCACGCGGCTTTATTACCAATTTTAACAACGTAAACCCATAGGTTCATTTCAGTCACGCAGCAAAGTGGGCGAGAAACCTTCCAATGCTTTACAACAACAGTAAGACACATGCCTGGTAATTCCAGTTTAGGCCAGTCCTGACATCATACTTCCATAAATCCAGGGGAAAGAAACGGTGAAAATTGTTACAAATTGCGAAAAAAATAGGTTGTAAATTCTTAGTATTTCGTTCGTTCAGCTCGTAAAAAGCAATATGCGGCGTGTGTGTACTGTGGTTTGGTGGCCAGGATGACCCCCAGTAATGGCGGCGACGTAGAGAGGTCCTTTCGAGGCTTCCCAGTCGGATTCGTCTATATATTTTAACGGAGGTACGCGGCTGTCATCCAGTAAGGGCGCAGGGGCTTAGCAGTAGATCACACGATCACATTTACGCGCATCACGATTAAAGTACGCTTATCTTGTAAAAGGTACTCTTTGACCAAGAGTATAGGTAGATTCGCATAGCGTGTGTGACAAGTTCAAGACGAATTTTAAGCCAAACCTCTTGTACTGATTGCGAAAATGATGGCCCGAGGTCTCTGTCCCATCTGCCGTTGTTTTGCCAATGTCAGACATTAATCAAAAAATACATTGACTGTTAACGCGAGACCGGGCGCAAGTGAATAAAAAGGCTAAAACCTTGACTCGCACAGAGGCAGTACTTTTTGCACGTAGTATTACAAAGACTGGGAATTACACAGTGGTGGCCTACATCTGAAACAAGGTTTACATTGTTACTAACCCAGTTGAAATGATTAATATAGGCCGTGAACTTCACATTATTGATTACCAACTGTAGAGCAGACGTGTAATGTATGTAATTGTATAATAGAAATCGCAAAAGTAGTCTAAGATTAAGTTCGACTTTTGTACTTAACAATTATATCCAGGAGCGTTGCAATGGTTTTGGGGTGTATAATAATTCTAATAGGGCTGTTTTGATATTTGAGTGTATCGGTGCGCATGGCTACAGAGAGCATAGCTCTGTAGCCATGGCGCGTATCATGTTCAAGGGTATTATGGTGATAGAGATTACTTTTGCAGGGGAAGTTCTGGAGTTTTGAGTTATGCACAGGTAATTTAACAAAATGATTGAATTGAACTTCATATTTTTTTCTTAATTTATCATGATATTACTAAGTGATCTTTTGAACAAAGGTTTAGAGATGATTTTTAATGTCACTGGAACCGAGACGGCCATAGTAAATGCGTGTGTCAGTTTCACAATTAAACCGTTGGAATCCGCCAATGCCCAAATCGAGACGACGTGTCCTACCTCCCTGTACAGAATCACTGTATAGTCTCACATCTTGATCGAATTACGCGGTGACAAGAGAACCGAATGCTGGCTGCTTTGCCGTATTGTGTTAAAACGAGTAACGGATGAATAGTTTTGGTGTCACGTGTCAGGTATCCAGTTCACGTGTCGGTATCAGATATCGGTTTGCTCTTCGGGGGCGATACCGATATATATAACTCCGACTATGTTAAATCAAGGTCTGTACATGACCCTCTGCCAAAGTGCTATTATTTTTTTCCAAAAGACAAACCGTTAATTATGTCTAAACAGTACAAAAGTTACGCTTTTCCCCTACGATTTTCAAAAAACCGACGTACGATTACGATAACGGTTGCTTTTTCCAATTGTAGGGATACGTACGGTCATTTTTACCTGAATGGGTCCCCCGAAGCAAAATAAGAAACCAATCAATGCCCGTTACGTCATCAAATATTTTATTATTTTTTTTTTTTTTTTTTTTTCCAAAAATTGGCTGTTATTCCCATAATCAATGCCTGTGTTAAGATTCAACATCTGTATAATTGGTTCTTTAAATAATAATATTCAATTGTCCCCGCATAATGTGAAAAAGAGTGGTCCATAAGTCCCTACAAACTGAAAACAAAGTCATCAGCCTGCTAAATACCCTTACCGTGGACGAATGATCATACGGATTTCCCCGTGTTAGTTTTAGCAGGCTACAGCCACTTGCGCGCCGCTGCGGGGGGTTAATGCGTCGAGTGATAATGTTGAAATACATTTACTTTTTTGATCAATTAAAAATTTCATTGTCGTCATACTCGCAGTTATCTATTATTTATAACATGTAGCACAATTTATCAAAACAAGTACGGGGGAACATATTCATGGTCTATTATACATTAAAATATTAAGCAGGGGTTATTAATATTTCTCTTCAATTACACATACTTTATAGACATTATTAGATACATTAGTGTACTCTACTATGCGAGAGTCACTATTTCAAATCAGGACAAAGAAAATATTCATGTGTGATTCAAACATCCGAGGATGCTGGCCTCATTTTTGTAACAAATCATTTTTATATGCATGGACATATTATTGATCACATACTAATCACTATACAGTATGAAATACAAAGCTCAATTCGATGCCCTTTATAGAGAAAATACAACAGTGTAATAAAATTCCGATCTGGAAAATTTTATTTTTCACACTGTATGTACTCTTATACTACATGCAGGTTTACTAACAATCAAACAAAACACACACACAAATATCTTCATTTAATCTTAAACTTTGAAATGGGCATGAGTTCAAACTACATGGTACTCTAGTTTGGTAAACATGAGTATAAAATGATCTTGCGCTAGAGGCATCCAAATTGGAAGGCGAAGCTTTCGACACTCTACTAACGAAGCAAATCATTAGAGCAAGCTAAACGTCTTGATGTTGCACTGTATATGATCTGAAGACATTGGCAACATTTGTATTTTCTGAATTTAAAGGACAAAACGTGTACCACAGGCTATTATAAACACTCAATTTTGCAATTTTATAATTATATAACAAACCCAGTAAACAAGGTCGAGAGAACCATGATAAGGAGTGATCAAAGGACACTCCAGTAATTTCCAGTAGTTTCCGGTTCATTGGTGGAGTCTCCCCCATTCAGGAGGAATTTCCGCTCCTTGTCCCTTTTGAAGTTTTTAGGAGAAGCTGAGTCAGCCTTATCATGAGTTTCCTTTTCGTCCTATTATTCGCCTCCATTTTGTGATTAAAAATATTATTTATTCTCTATTTTACTTGAGAAAAGATTTCTCAACGGAAAAGTTACTTTGTTTATTATGGACATCCTTAATAATGGCCTTATTGAGATCAACCAGATATTATTTACAATATATTGTGGGCAAGAGATGAACGGATTTCCCCAAATTTAAGTTAGAAAATAGTCACTTGTTATGTGAATCAAAACAATTGCAAAAATCGGTATTTCCCATGAATGTCATTAATGTAAGATGATGCACTGCAGTAGATTCATCTATGTGAATCCTATTGCTAGTGTTCGGCTATGTTATGCATGGTGAGCGTATGATTATTATTATAGATAGGGGAAACCTAGCTGGAGAGCATAAATACAGATAGATCATACAGAACACGTTAGCCATTTAGTAAGCGAGTAGATAGTGTATAGCTAAAACGGTAGATCTATGGCAGTAATAGTGGGGTAAAGAAATTGATTGTCCCCCATGAGAAAGTGTACTAGCTACCATATAGCAACATGTACGGAATATAACCGTGACCTTGTAGTCGAGACCATTTTGGGTACAGTGCTGAAACAGACGATTGCATACAGCCAGTGGCGTAACAGGCGGGTGGGGGGCTAGTGGGGCAGTTGCCCCCTCTGACGACTTTGGCGCGGGAAAAATTTCAAAAATCATGCTAAATCAGCCCAAATCAGCCCATTTTTAACTATTTTGGGAAAATTTTGGCCTTTTGACCCCCCTGAGAGGGAAAATTTCCCAAGAATGGGAAATTTGCCCCCTCAGAGGGGCGGGCAGGCCCGATACGCCACTGCCCAGCCTCATGGCGACCACAATAAGAGAGAGCAGATGGGTGCTAGGACACTCAGTCACGCGGCCACTGTAGTTTTATGACACCGGTTTATATTTTATATACCAGGTGAGCGAAAGTTGTAAGTAGTCTGCTGTCGTCGATGACCTCTTTCTTGAGGGTAGGGGAGAAACCGGGGCCAGTTGCAACACGGGGCACGATGCAACAATACCTCTCATGCCTAGCAAAAGTGCCCTCCACGCTGCTTCTCACAATTTTGTTGCGGCGCCGCCTCTCTAATGCATGTACCTCCTGACTAAAAGGCGGCTGCTACGCCAGGGGGTTAATATCTCAAAAAACTGTGGTTTTGAGTACCTACGTAAATGTGAGGAAAAAAAATGAAATTGGTTTGTTTCTGTGCATCTTGCCCTAGTAGAAGCTGTTTCATTTGGCGAAGGCATAACTGATATTTAGGGTTGCCATATCACCCAATTTTAGATAATTGTAAGCTTTCTAAATTTTGTAGGGGGTGGCACTGTATGGCTGCCATGATTGGGGTCAATTGCAACAGCTTGTTGCAACTGACCACCGATATATTTCCATGGTGTTAAACCAATGAAAATAGTCTTTTGGGATTTTTGTTTTAAATCTTTGAAAGGAAAGCATTTAAAGTTTGTCCTGTATGAATCTTTTAAAAGGTGGCAACGAGAGATTTTTTAGGCATCCATATAATGTGTCATATTAGTGATTTTTTTCGCATATTATACCTCAAAAGTCATTGCCTTGTATTTGGCAACGCAAATCTTAAATGGTTAAACCGTATTTTATTTTGCTTTCATTTCAATATAATACATAGGCCTGAGTTTCGTATTTGCTCCTATACGAAATTACATATCTCTCAATTTTTGCAAACAAAAAATATTTCTCAGCTTTAAATCCTTTCAGATGGGGATATTATTATGAAGCTTGCTATCGTTAAAAAAAAACGGGTTTGTCGATTTATTTAATCGTGATAGCTGATATGTGAATCTCTCGCGTTTGCACCTTTAAATCAGGTATAGGTATAGTATGCCTTATCATTGATTTGACGTAGGCCGTAGTATCATGGTTTAACTGATATTATCTTACGGTATTCAAAAAGACACTGAATTTCAAGTTCATACAGTTGTGAAATGATCAATTTTTAAAAAGTTATTTTAAATGTCTAAGAAGTTCTGATTGGAGTCGTCCGCTCAAATATGTGAAGATGTTTTTCATGGTAAAGAACTTAAAAAGAGTTTTGATGTGCAATCATGAACTGTAAGTGACTTAGAAAATGACTGATCTAGTGACTCCTGAAACGTGTAGATTTAAGAGTTTTAAATGATTGACAATTTTCATCTCAAAAACAAACTTAAGTGCCACCTCAAAATGAAATGTTATTCAAAAAGGAGTCACACCAGCTTGTTGGCATTGATTAACTTCCTTGCAGAGCGCATGGGCATGTCTATATAGTATGATTTTTATTAACATAGGCCTATACATAATGTATGTCTACTAGTGCTTTTGTCAGCATTATAGGCATATTTTTAAGTGTGATGTTTTGGCATTTCATGTATATTAAAAGCTAATTAATAGACACAATTATTTATGCACACCTGCCAATCGCGATAAAGGTAAATTCATTAGGTAACAGAAGTACTGCATGTTTGACTTGTATATAACAAAAGATTCGTTGAAAGGTTGTTCTATTTCAAAAGGTGTGGCTGAGCTGCATTATTGTTATCTTGAATGGTGTGATATAGTGGGTGCACATATTTCAATGAGGAACTTTATGAGCAGAAACTGGAATACCTTTTGTGTACTTGAAGTACTTTTTGCAATATGCCCCACACTTTGTGTGCAACTGTACCCGTGGTTGGGGCATGTTGCAACACTTCACAACACCGCTGTTTTAAAATATCCAGCGCTCCAAAACTACATACCTGTTCAACTCAAACCCAGCTCAAAATAAAGCAGCTGACATATGAGAAACCCCTTTCAAATGGAATGTATTGTGGTTACCTTGACAAATAGTCTAGTTACTACGACAATTGGGAAAGTGTTGCAAACCGGCCCCCGTCTCCCCTAGCTATTGAGCCAAATACAAACATGAACGTGATAGATCCGAAATGCACTTTAGATGTAATAGTTGACACCCTGAAGCGCATTATCTGTACTTATTTCTGCATGTTGTAACCGTAAACTTAAAAAAAGTCTTACAAGGCAACTTTTCACAAAATATAACTCCAATAATGTACGTACGTATAGTTTATGATCGTTTAGAAACAACTACTGATTTGAGAACTTGTAACTTCACCCACACGACTTGAAAAGTCGATTTTGTCGCGCTACTCTTCACATGGCCATTTCAAATTCCGGTTGACATTTAATTCTAGGTATCATGGTACTATTCTAGTGAAAACCAACACCTAACCGTGATGTGTTCTGGACAAAATAATAAGACCTAATGACACCAACCATGGCATTACTGACAAACCTGTCAGTTAATTCTGCACATATTATATAAACATGGGTTTTAAATAAAGCTTAGTTGTTTGCCTTTGTTTCTGAAATTCACACATTAAAATCAGCAAATAGGAAGTAATTGAAAACTTATATTTCCGGACACAGTTGATATCATATCGCACTTCTTCACAATGTATATAACAATGCGAACATTCACTACATAAATGTTAAGATGAAGTTGTTTAATTTTTTTTTCCATATTAATTTCTAACTACAAGCTGTTATGAGAACTAATCATGAAATGTAAACAAATCCCGACCCCTGAAATTGTCAAGTCCATACAATACATCCATCGTATTATAGCATTGTGAGATATATTTGAAAGCGGTGTTTATTTAAGCGTACTTTTACACTCATTATGGGGATCGACTGAAGTTTTGCACACTTCCCCGAACCCACCCCAGGATTTACAAGTTGCAGTAAACCATAAATGAAATGATAGCCATCAGAGCGAAGAGTATTTCGCTGATTTCAATCTGTAAACATTAGAGTTACTGCAACTTGAATTCGGGGTGTGTTCGGTCAAGTGGGCATGACTAAAACTACTTTTCGTCTCCACAATGCGGTGTCAAAATACACGTAACACTAGGCACATTATCCGCATAAGAGTCAGGTCACCCACCACCGAGGTCAATATGTTACAGAATATGTCCGATTTGATCGATCTGGTTGTAAATTGTTTATTTTGTCCACATAGATAATCATTCTTTGTTTGACCGTACTGTATAAGAACTACAGACTTATACTCACATTTTTGCATTCCAATTATGCACGAATCACCTTGTGGCAACCACTATTTTTCAGCTCCTATACAAAGATTTGAACACTCTTTATTTTATAAGAACGGATATATCTGAAATGTTTACTTCCATTGTGACCTTTAGAAGCGTTTAACCTCATAACTATTGAACTAGAACCTGTAGATAGGGCAAACAATAAGGTTGGTATACTTTTCGACGCGTTTTGACGCCTTTCATATTTTTCCCCCTGCATAAACCTTACCTCCTTAAAACACATAATCCCTCCCTCGATTTTGGTAAGCTTTTTGATATTTGTTCTAAAGGTTTCCCTCAATACATTTCCTGGAAAAACTCTTTTTTGAATTAGTTTTAATTAAAGCAATAACATTATCCTAATTTCATCTGCCTATAACCTTAATCAGCCAAAAAAAAAAAACCCATTTCCAATCCTTCCTCCTTTTCGAAGACTCTCGAAAAGGCCTTGCAAAATCGTTATATTCATGGTGGTGCCCATGCGGATTCAACCCACCATATTCCCATCCTGAACTAACAACAAATCTTAACCAGCACTTTAAACACAAAACTAACACCTGTGAATTTCCCTGGATCCAAAGCATTCGACACTATAGATCTTCTTCAAGTGGATATCGTGTTGTGCTTTGGAATTGTTGGACTCTCACAGACCACTTAGCTCACTCAATCTGAATGTGCTCATTCCACACATTCACACAGATTACAGAAATTATAGTGGGATTTCCCCAAAGCCCCATACTGGGCCCCCACTTTCATCATTAACATGATCGATAATACCTATAACGCACTAAAACTTTTTTTGCCGGCGACACCAAGAGCTTCCTTTCAAATTCAAACCTGTACTCACGTTTTGATAATATTAACCATGACCTCACTGATTGGCTCCATGCAAATAAACTCAAAATATGTGAGGTCAAAGGCCATCTAGGGGTCATGTAGGGTAGAGACATATTTACGCATTGCGTAACTCCAAGCTCCTCTTGTTTTGCAAAGGATGCATAAATTTGTCAGATAACTGTATGGTTCCTATAACGTAATTGATTCTAACCACTAAGAATCTATACGACGACTCTAGCGGATTCGTGGTAGAGGATTTTGTCGCACTCAGACTGGTAAAATTACTTTAAAGATTTACGGGTCGATTTTACTAAAATCCTGCAATATCAATGCTACTCCAGGTACACGTTGTAACACGCATGCATAAAAAGGGTTCTGATCTAGAAAAGTTTTGAGAATATAAAAGGTGGCAGATATATGATATGATACACTAAGTATGCGTTAGGCTTATGAATGAGTTATTTAAACTCTTTATCGGATCTGATAGCAAACACAGATCGGAGATTTAAAAAGGACCAAGCTTCAGTTGTTATTCAAAAGTCAATTTGTCGCACAGACGCTCGAAATGATCATTCATAAGTTTCCGGTTACATATTTTTGTCGTATGTATTTATCATGGTGAAGTGAAAAACACAATCACTCAAACAACAACAGTTTGCTGAGTGACAATATAAACACGGTGAGATAACTACCGACCCGATAGAAGAAACCTGTTTTATTAATTCTGAACACGTTCTTCAAAGCTGCACACGTCGCATATAATTCAAAGGTTTTATTTTCCGAAAAAGAAAATTTAATGAAGATCAATCATGATTTTATTATTCAGCATTTACATTGTGTTGAGGGCATATTTATATGTCAAAAATTATTCTCGTATATAAGATTTAACATCTGTTATTCACAATGGTCTCGGTTTATGACTAGTAAAGGGACTTTGAAGTAGCAGAAAGAAAGCAAGAAATAAGAGAACTCAATAAAACTTGTCTTTGAGATATATACAATTTAATACAAAGCGTTAGAAATATATGACACCAGCCGTTTTTAACAGATATTTGCAATGGCCTATTGAACTTTTCTCGGTAAAACGACCAATTAGAGACGGAAACAATATGAACGTTAATAATCGATACCAGAAAATACTCGTAAAATACTAAAGTCTAGCAGTTGCTTGTGATAAAATGAAATTATGTTTCAAGCACATGTAAGTGATCAAAATGTCATGGTTGGTTAGATTCTTTTCTCATGATACTGCCGTTAATAGTATTTACTCTTTCATTAAAAAAAAATACAAATCCTCACTCTATCTCAAAAATACCTTGAACGTGGATATTTTATGGTGCAGACAGCTTTGTCTCGAAATTTGAACACAGCTACCTCTGGTACAGTTACGAGATTATTTGATTAAAAACTCCATATGTTCTGACATAATGTCATCGAACATTGTCGACTGTTGCACCCCGGAGCGTCGTTCAATCCTATGAATTACAAATAGCATTTCTTTTAAATGACTATCTGTAATGCATACGCACGCAGGCAGTCTCGTTGAACAACTTTGCTCTCTAAAATGCAAGACACACTTGCAGACCTTTCAGGATGTCCGTGCTTTTATTTGACACAATGTGTTACCCCACATATTCCCATGTGCAGTGTTATTCGATGATGTTGCTGCTATTTTAAGTCCCCCTAAAGATCATTTTCCCACACGATTTTGGTTTGTTTCTAACCAACCCAGTTGCGTAAACGCACAAAGTATGCGTGTAGGTGAAGGATGCGAGTTGCTTGAGGCAATGACGCTACATCGCTTTTATACAGAACACTGCATAAATGGAGCAGATGGTGTACACAATGGTATATTGTCAAGGATTAAAACAAAACAACTGTTTTGCATCTGATATTTCATCGACCAGCGATGCAAGCATGGTGATTTGCCAAGTGTAGGCAGGGTGATTTGTATTCTGATTAATGAGGAGGCGCACTTTTGTTATTTGGCAAATAACTTTGATGTAAAACATCTTTTTTTATTAATGTCTGCCAGAATAATAATTTACATGGATGACACATCCAGAAGAGAATTCAAGGGTTTTATTGTGTTTATAATTCAAAGTTTTAGCATGAAATATAAGTTTTGATTTGCTTCAAGTTTGACTTAAATAGGACATTCGGTTCCCTAATTTTGCCAGGTTTTGTTCAACGACATAAGCAAACCAGTACGACTTAAAGGGCAAAACAAGTTTTGAATAGCGTCTTCAAAATGTTAATTAGCATAAAAACACCATGACCGATTTGATTTTTCCCCAAAAATATGCACAGCTGAAAATTAGGCAATTACATAAAATTTTGGGCACAAAATATTATATCTGAAAAATTTAAATAATTTGAAACTGGTAATGCTTTTAGCATTAATTGATCTATATTATGATCTAATGTACCTGAACTTTGAACTGCGTTTTTGAGCGTTTCGATTTTTGCAAAGTTTTAACAAGCGTAACACAATTTCTGAAAAAAAATTATAAGGGATACAGACTTCCAATTTGGCCAGATGTTGCTCTAATGTTGTTGTTGTGATTGAACTAGAGTAGATGGATTATCCTTTTTTTAAATTTCGGCAAAGTATGTAGAATGTAGGAAAAACTGAGGGTTAGCCCCTTCCCAGTTTAAAACGGACATAGTTCTAGTTCATGCACAAGATGCTGATCAACCTGCTGATGATACTAACAATTTTCCATTTGTTTCATCTTGATAGGATCTCAATATAGTTTTTTAGTTAGAATGTTTTGGCTAATCCAACCTTGTAAAATACAGGTTTCAATAAGACAGTCGTTACCATATGGCAACCAGTCATATGACCAATTGTTGTTCAATTTGGTTCGAATTCTGACAGTACAAGTAGTAAGATTAAAATTTTAACTTCAATATATGCAAGAATTATCAGTTTTATTTTGTTCATAACCCACAAAAACCTAATTCATACATGGCCCTATTGACTATGAATCTTCTAGAGCACTCAACCATTAATCAGATCGCTGCTTCCCGGGTCCAGGCATGCAAGAAGCAGCATTTTGTTAACAACGATAGAACGAGGTCAGAGACGTTATAGACGACTAGTAAAAAGTAAAATAAGAGAAATTGTGGCTTGATATCTGTTGGATTCTCTCCAATTTTAAATTGAAGCTGAAAAAAGGATTTGCCAAAAATTAAAGCCAGATTTAAGAAAACAATCACATACATGTCTATCGAGAGATTTACTTGAAGAAACTGGCCGAATTTATCAAATAGGATGTCTAGTTCAGCGAAGTAACTGAGCGTTAAGAGGAGAAAAGACTGCCGAATTTAGAAACAAGTAGCCAACAACCTCCGAGTTATAAGTAGTGTCGTTACCTTACAATGTCCTTGACTATATGTAGTAGTTTTTATCCCAAGTGCAATCAATAAATCAACTATTTGCTTAACGGAAGTGTTCAAATGGCCACGAGAACTGATGTAAGATGAAAGGCCAACAGGGCAACAGTTGACTTTCAAATGCTTCTATTCATGACTCACTGTCTTGCTCAAGATCAAGATAAGGGCGTCGATAGACCATTCGGACTAGTGTCTAATCCATCATTGTATCAGTTTCTCCTCCCCTACCCTTTGTAGGTCTGTCTGCTTTAAAGAGACACTGGCACATTTGAAAAATAGTGCGCCCTCAAGATTTGTCAAAATCGATATTTTTTGCATGGCTGTAAGGCTTTTATATACAAAAGCCCTCACCCGAAATGATTAAGACCAAATCAGCTTCCTTATGGGTAAACAGAACGATTTTATAATTTAGCGTCGCCGGCGACGTTAAATTCAGCAGACGACGAAAATGGCGTTTTATACAAGAACACGCACGCCGTATGCATGTTTCCCACGCTGTGCACACTGTTTGATCGGTCTATAACCTTGTGGTTTTAATAGCAGTGAGTACGAGTCAAATATATTCATGTAATATACACATTTGTTGATTAAAGTTATGGAAAACTTAAAAGTTGGCCTACAAATTACCTGGATGTCTTTATCCTCATATCAATGTCCCTATCTGTTTTTTTGTTTTGGTATGTTTTTTTATGTGTCAAATATATCTCTGTTCTTCCAATGCCTAGACTATCATTTGAGAGCAAATTGAAGAAATTTCATATTTTGTGAAAAATGTGTCAGTGCCGCTTTAATGTTCAAGATATCCCATCTGAATACGGAGCTACTTTATGATTTAATTAAGTCTTTGAGCAATTCTGTTTGCTCTTTGCATGATCTTACGACTTCCTGAGTAAAATCTTAACCTAACGTGAATACACCTTACTTAAGAATGCGTAAGATTTACTCCACCTACACTAGAGGGTGTTACTGATCATAATAGGGTAATCCCTTTATTTTCTTCTTAAAGGTCCCATGAAATGCAAATAGAATTGATGTGGTTTGTGTCAAGTCCACAAGGGGGACAAGAAAGCATTCAATATTTGGGTTGGTGATGACATCATTAGTGAAACTATTGATTTTTCAGAGAGTAATAGAAAATTCCAGGTGACTGGTGTGAATCTATTCATGACACTGACTGAAAATCAATAGTTTCACTAATGATGTCACTGGTAGTGTATTGTTTTTTCTGGCCCTGTTTATTGGAATGGAATGTTCCGTAGAGATTTGGAGTAGGTTTATTATCTCATTTCCTGGGACCTTTAAAGTGCATGTAATATAATTAAGAGACAACTGAAGTAGTGCAAAACGCGAATACCATTGCAATATACCTTGTTTGTTCACATTGAACTACGTTAACGATTTACCTAATATCTATGTTGATGATTTTTCTTTATTTTGAATTGTGTAATCATGTCAGGTAAAATCTTGAGAACTTTCAAAAGCTTTCATTTCGAATTTGTTGGCCTCTTTTGCGTGTGCTGATATTTCAGATATCAGGCTACCTAATAAGTTTTCGAGTTTTTCTTTGTTCACCACTATCCCAAAATAACAACATTGAGCGTTATAAAATTACAGGTGCAACGAGAGCTTTCATACAACAGGTGACCCTAAAATTGTGAAAATTCTGCTTTTTTGCACTGATGTAAAGCTTTCTATCAAAGTATCCCCAGGTGAAAAGGTTAAGTTGAGAATAATTTCTTTGCTACAAAAGTTGTGATATTTCTAATTTACTAAAGGAGCAAATACTAAATTCAGCCTATGTTTTATATTGAAATTAAGCAAATCAAAATGGCCTTTTGTTTTCACTTTCAAGGTATTTATATAGCCAACTACAAGGGAGGAAATCTATCGGGGTCTTATCTATATGAAATCACTACATATGACACAATGTATGGATGCCAAATAATCTCTCGTTGCACCTTTCATGTTGACAATTACGCAAAATAGCAAAGGGAATCAAATGCATTCCCAATGGATACTGCGAGACAATCAAGAATATTAATGAAGTTTCCAGGCACATTCTCTTCTCGCGTGTAAAATCCCTCCTTCCTTTTTCGTGTATGGATTGTATGCCGGTGTAAAGAAACTGAGTGTCCCCCATAACAGAGTATCCTAGCTACCATAGCAACATGTACGGAATAAACCGTGACCTTGTGGACAAGGTCATTCGGGTACAGTGCTGAAACAAATGATGCGTACAGCACTCAATGGAAGTATTCAATTGATTATGCAATATGCATAATACAATGGCTTTCTTATCCACCCACATCAGCAGGCAACGCCAGCAAGCATAGGTTCATTTCAAATTAGTCTTTGCATCATTCCTAGATTTGCATTGCAAGAGCAACAGGCCAAGGCCAAGGCCAAATATTATAACGTTTAGAAAGTGGAGGGTCATTGCGATGTTTGAAACAGGATTGTCCATTCATGTACTTTACACATTTTCTCTGATACATCGTATATATGCTACGTACTTGTATCTAGCTATGTCCAGATCGAAACAACTACAAAACCTAAAACAAAGCACATTTGTATGTACGTGTATGGTGAGTATTAAGGTCATCGGTCATGATGAAGACGGTTGTTTTATGATACAAATGTCCAAGCTCAATTTGCAACTTGCTGTTCACGTTAAAACCAATTCTCTTCTTAAATCTGTGAAATGGTTTTAAGTATGGGCTAGCCATTTACTATAATTTACTATAATCCAAGAAATCAAGAAATTATTGCACAATAATGATCGAGATCACTTTTACTCGTATGGGACTTATGAAGTTGATACTATAAAGCCTGTCTTCCTCTTGCCGGAGGTACTGTCCGAGATCCCGAAACAAAGATTACTTGAAGAGTCTTTGAAATCCCCAAATCTCTCGCTTGCCTATCTAAATCCCTTTAAACGCTAGGTACTTCAGGGATGATGACAATTTTATTTTCTTCTGGTTCCTGCCGGAAGTGCATACTAAATTTCTTACCAAGCTCTTATAAACAGTACTCAACTTTACCTCCGGTCTTTATGTTCGGCCTTCACCCCTTATTTTGTTTGATGAAACACTTTAAATTTCGCCTGCACAAATGTCTTACTTCTAGTCTAGATCTAGTCTGTTTATTTAAAATCTGTTGGTCTTAAGTTTTTTCCTACGAATATAATAGGTACGGTAAGCGTTCCCTACCATGTATTCCTTTTTGGCATTACAGCGGTCTCGACCTCGTCTTTCTCTTAATTTGACTGTAATCTGATAATTACTAGAGGCAGCAAATTAGCCATTCAGATGGCATCATAGCGAGCCCATTTTCTTCACATTTCCGAGGATAACAACGCGCTATAGATATAGGAGGAATTATGCCCCGTAAAGGTAATCAAATAGAGATGGGCTGTAGAGTATGTATCCTTTGACATGTTATATATAAAATTGCAGAGATTTATATAGCGCTTTATGCTATTGGCCTCTAAGCGCTTTCACAAATGGTCGCTGATCACTGTGGCCCAACCATACCATAAACCATTTAGCATCATTTCAAGGGACGCAGCAGATCGGGATCAGCGCTTTCCCTTATCAGCAAACATACATCGAGATAACCATCGCAGCCGGGACCAGCTTCCCAAGTATCGCATGGGTAAATCGGGACAACCGAGCGGTTAGTTTCTTGTCCAGGGAAATTACAAGATAGCTGAATCTCACAGGGCTCGAACGCACGCCTATACGCATGGATGAGCATACACTGGAGTCGAGCGTTTACCTGATTGAGCTATCTTGTCCGCTCAATGCACGAATAAGACAACTCATCCAAGTGTTGAGTTTCAAAACAAAATGAGTTGTTGTGTGATGTTCAAAACACTATACCGTAGTCCTAATTCTAAATCATATTTCTTTTTATATCTACATTCCAAACACATTTTTTGTAACTTCACCAAGAAGAACCTTAGCGAATAAATAGTTTAAAGAGACACAAACTCCTTTTCACAAGATATATAATATAAACATCCCAGATGCATAATGAATGTTGTAATCCCCTGGGCTAGATGATACAGATATACCAGTTATTTCTGCAATTCTCACACAATAAAATATCATATTGTCCTTTTAATCTAAACATAAGAATATACTATTTCCAATCATATTAACATATTGAGGACAATAATGCGTGTTCACCGTAGATTTAAACTTCCACTCACGGTCAATCCATTGGCCGGGCTAGGAGGTTAAATTCTCTACCGAAAGGGAAATCGAAGGAGCTTTGTAGATAGTAGGGTTATAAATCAGAACCCCATTCTAGAAGTTTGAGTAAGAAGGTTTGAAGATGTTTTTCTATAGTTTGAACGGTGCTGAATCAAAATGTTTGGGTCCAACCGCTGGGAAATGCGGAGAATTTTGTAAAATAAGGGGGATTAAATTAGTACAGGGGTAAATTTGAAATCAAGTCAAATTGTTTTTAAATGTACACCACTGTATTTGTCTCATTATAAAGATTAAGAAAAGGGTATGGTTTGTCTAGGTTCTGACCTTTAGTTAAATAGGTACAGCCCTATTAAGGTTCAAGGTCATCCTGGGGGTAATCGTAACCCTGTTCTCCGATTTTGTTGAAACTGGTGTCAAATGTTCGTCTTGCCTTATTTTACAATGTTTTGGCATTTGGTTTCGTAATTAGTGGGATAAATGTAACAAGGGTCTACATAATATATAGGGGTCACCAAAACTGACCTCAAATTGTATGCAGAGCTGTCACCCAAAGAGTTGAAATTAATTTTCTGCTTCAGTATGACCAGGGAATAACTTGACACCGGTTTGAACAAAATCTGAGCATTGGATTTTTTTTGCCCCAGAATGACCTCGAACCTCTTATCAGGGCTGTAGCTGTGTATCTAAAGGTCGAACTCTATACAAACTATACCTTTTTTAATCCTTATAATGAGACAAATACATTGGTGTACATTTACACACAATTTGACTTGATTTCAAATTTACCCCTGTACTAATTTTACCCCCTTATTTGACAAAGTTCCCCGCATTTCCCAGGGGTTGGACCCACAAATTATGATTCAGCACCCTTCAAACTATAGAAAAACATCTTCAAACCTTCTTTCCCAAACTTCTAGAATGGGATTCTGATTTTATAACCCTACTAAGAGTGCGTTAAAAGCAACGTACTACGTACTTCCAGATCTTCATCGGTACAGCATATACATAGTCAACATCACAAATGCCCAGGGCATGAGGGTTTTTCAATGTTCGCCCATATTAGTTATTCTGGATTCAAATCTGTCCGTACGTTTGACAAGGTCGTCAAACTATACTTCAGATTTCTTGATTGTAATCTTCATTATGTTATAAGCTTCTGGTTTCTCGAGCGCCTTCGAAAAAGAAATGTTATTGTTGGTGAGCCACTGTTGTTATTCTGCTTACATTATGAAAACTACCGTTATCCAAATAATAACCGACTCCCAACTCTTTTGGGATATTATAAAAGTCCTTAGTTTACTTTCCATCAACTCTTTGGAATGGTAAGCATTCATTTCATTGAGATGATCTCCGGTATTATTTTTTATCAAAGACATTCGGCACAACCTGAATGGACGATTTATAATGATATTCTTACTCCTTTCTTCTCCGCCCTGGGAAATCGCCAAACCGTCAAACTTGCAGGGTCTCTTTGTCTTGGGCAGGGCTTTCAGTATATCAACGTTTAATGTAATTTATTATTATACCAAAATAGGGTTAAAAAAGGGAAAAAGTAATGATTTTCGGTAGCGTTTTTTTATCGCCTTTTTTTCTTTACTAACAAATGGACAATACCCAGATTTTTATGGTGCGTAAATATTGTTTTTAGCCATACGGCATTTGCACGAAATCGCTAATGGACGCTTGCGGATTGTTTTTATGGCCCCTATATCATTCACTAATTCAAACAATCGGCATTGAAATGACCAAACTCGAAAGTCTCGAATATCTCGTAGAAAAACAATCGAATGAGAGCCTCGGCTCTCTAGTCCAATTAGCATCTGCTAGATGATTTTAATTAACGCTTCCATTGTTATCTTATTACCGAGAGTGTTGCTAAAATTCTTTAAAAAGCAATTTATATGAGATAGCGCTACACAAATTTCCTTAAAAATGTTGCATTATACACAAAGATTTATAAATTCACAATTTTAACATTACGATATTCATGATATTCAAAACCATGTTTTAACAATAATTACCATTGCTCTCAACCTTATTTTGTACAATGTTTGCGTTAGTTTTTTCGTTGCGTTTTGTCGTTCATCGCTCGTCTATTTGTTTTCTTCTTTCAATGCTTTCAGAATACATAATTTAAGATGCTCTCAAATATCCAATTTTGAATTGGATTACTCATGACACAAATTTTGGTTTGGTAGAATTAACGGAAAAGTGTACAATCAATGCTATTTAAGCGATAATATTATACTGGTAACATCTGTAATAATTATCATAGCCATCATCAAATCGAATAAACCCTTGTCAACAATTATGCAAAAAATGATAATTGTATGTCATTTTCTGATGTAGACGATTATTAATCACTCAATTAAAACACATTACAGGTATTTCTCTTTAATAAGTTATTAATTTATGTCGAATAACAATATGTCACATTCGCGAATGATATACGGTGTCCTAAGTACTCTGGTTTTGTCCAAAGGGATATACTGATCCAAAAAGTTAGTAAAAAGACAGAATCAAAATCAACTTACCTGCACAGTGAAAAAGAATCAAACATAAAATCCATGTAGATTTCATCATGGCCCAAATAATTTGAATATACCCATGCCATAGTAACACCGCTGCACATAGCACAAGTTATATCCAAAATAATGATCACAAAAAGAGAGCAATAATCGGAGTGGTTTTCAAGCTATGATCCCATCAAGTCACCGGAACTAAAGCTAATACAACTTCCCCTTGTTGTTGCTTGAGGATGATATTTAAGTTGGTCATCAATTTCGCGTATACCATTTCCAAAGCTTGGCTGCTGGGAGGATACGGCGCCCGAGAACACAATTTTTCCGACCCAGCTGTGCGACTGAATGCTAGAGGAATGGTCCAGTGCCATGCAAGTAAATGTGCGTAGTCTCCCTTCGGCATCAAAGCTTACACATGCATTGCTTCCCAAGTAAGGATGTAATAGTCTAGCTGTGTTATACTATCCTTTTGGTAATAAATATCACGAGCTGTAAAAAGAAAGATTCTTCTGCTGTTTTGGCTTGCACGTGAACTTCATATAATTATTACACATTTTCATATAGATTCCTCTTTTTTCACACACAATGTAAATTTGTACTCATTGATATAAAGGTCTTCTTTTTTCAAATGAACTATTCTTTAAACCCCACGTATATTTTCACATTTAATACATAAGTCAGCACACCTTCAACACACAATTTTTGGCGTCTTGTATTGCGCGTAGTAAACGCTTCATGTTAGTGGGCCGCAGACCATGTCCATATTGGTGCCCGAGCTTGCTTCATAGAGTCAGTCGTCTGAAGCGTCATGAATACGAGTGACCCACGTTGTTTTCCACTTGTTCCATTTGCCCTATCACTAAAAGTCTCGCAGCTATCGAGCGTGTGGTTATGAAGTGGCTAAGACGACCCATCCGTCAATGCGCTTGGGTTAACTTAAACCGTGTCGGTAGTAGCCGGGCGCTATAATCGAACTGCGCCTATAACCCCTTAAATGCCCAACCAACCGAGAAAGGAGCCATCTTGAAAATTAATGGTTCCCTTAATAGACAATGTGCAATCTTTCACCTATAATTTTTGAACTCTCAACAGCAATATCGGTGGATGAGTTATGTCAGAAGTTTAAGTGCGTGGTTTCGTCTGGTTACGACGGCAGCAACATCGTGGCAGCACTGTTTGGCGCAATCACACTGCAACATCGGTGGCGTTTTTAACAATTTGAGCGCGAAAACGACATTTCCGTCCGGCCACACAGAGCGTGCGAAACAAATCAGTAATTCTAAATCCTGTCTGAACACGTTGACGTCTTTTGACAGCTTTAAGCCATACATATGTCGAATAATATAGTTTACAAATCTGTCTTTATTGTACACAGTTTGTATTTGGGCGGGAATCGCCAATCGTATGACATGTTGTGGCCGTCTGCCTCTCCGCTTATAAATGTTAAATATTCCCATTAATGTCAGTGAGCATAATTTTATAACCCGGCAAAAAATGTTTATCCCAGGGCTTTCTGCTTAGCCAAACGTGCAATCCTTTTGATAGGCTACGCTATCAGCTGTAAGGTGTTTACTAACCAAGCTAACGAGGGATCCAACTTTCACCTATGTTACCTTGACTTGGCTCCACACTCCCCATTATAGAAATGGTATCATTGGCATCATTGCAATATCTAATTAATCATGGGTTTTTTTCATATGATTTCCTCATAAAAATAATGAAATTAACACCGCATATATGATTTGACTCGTCTAAAGAACAATTTTGTTTCCCTTACATACATGAAATTAATCAAATTTTAAGACGGAGGTGTATAGATTACAATCTACGTTAATTACTGTAGCTTCTCGTAAGATCCAATGATGTATTGCAACGTATCAGGTCACATTAATAACCCACTTGTGGCCTAATATTCTTCAGACAATATACTTGTCCTTCTTAGCACCTTCTAACATCTTTTCCGCTTAACCACTGCAAGGCATAGAAACCCAATTCTGATGCAACTATTGCAGTGTGATTACATTTGCGTTTATATACCTTTCAAACCACAGCTAAAGGCTCGATTTCCCGGTATAAATCTCCCTCCCTTCAGCAATCTCCCACATAAGATTTTAAAGGTCAACATTACGAATAACGACATCTGTTACGATAAAGAGTATACCTGTTGTTGTTTCTTGGGAAGATGAGCGAGATCGAATTAGGATTCTGTAAGTCGTTTATACATATGAGGAATATATTAGAAGAGATTCAGATTAACATCGGGTATCATACTACATAGAACTGTGTTTGTTTGTGTGTGCGTGCGCTTAGACATTGTCCCTTATTCGATATTTTTTACCACTAAAGTAAAACGAGACGTGTGTGTGGTGTGTAAATAAATGCCGATGATATTATATATAGCGCCTTTCACAAAGTATCAAAGCGCTTTACTTATTCCGCTTCCGCTAGAACATATCCTCCATACACAATGCACGGCATACGCATCTTTGGGCCGGCCGCTCATGGACTATATTCCTAACATCTCCCCATTTACACCTGGTGGAGAGCGGCCAAGGGAGTAAGCCCTTGCCCAAGAGCCAACACACTGGCCTCAACGCGACTCGAACCCAAGTCCTTCGTATCATGAATTTGTCGTGTATCCACTGGACCGCATGTGCGCCTCCGGAATGTATGTTAAGATGTCTACCAAATAGCGACAAGTGATTCCCTCAGTATTTAAAGTATTTTTTGTCACACAGATTCAGATCCACTGTTACCTTTTCGGCCCCATACGCGCATTGTAGACACGGGAAGAGACATTTTTGTTTTTTTTTTTTTTTGTTTTTTGTGTGTGTCATTTTTTTTTTTTTTTTTTAATATTTTTATTTTTTTTTAAATATTACTCAGTCTGTTTATGCCAAAATGCTAATAATTCCCCCACCATCTTTGTTCAATGCAAGTTCTTTGCATTTTTAAATGTTTCCTTTTGGATTTTTTTCGGTGTATTTGATTGTTTGGGTGGTGTGTGAGGTATCTCGGCCTTTAATGCGCACACTCTAGGCTTAATAAACCTGTGTGAAAAAGACTTTTTCTGGACCCCTCTTCATTCTCCAACATTATTTTCCTGACAATTATTTTCTTTAAAAAAAGAAGGGATCTGTTGTATAGTTATTTAACTAGCTTGTGCTTTGCAAACCAAGTTGTAGAGAGCGTTGAAAATCTTCAAAACGCTAGCAGATGCCCAACGGATTGGCGTACCTATTTTTGGTTAGTAAAGCCTTCGAAAAATCGACTTTTGTTTCAGTGAGGGGCACATGTGGTGCGGTTGGATCAGCGTTCGCCTCAGTGCTTAAGGTGTGGGTTCGAACCCGCGCCATGGCTGTCACGTCGTATCAAGCCACATTGCCTCTCTCCACCCAGAAGTTGGGCTCATTTGGAACAAATTTCGTGACAAGTGGATTGTCTTCTACGAAGGTAACTTACAAAAAGCTGGGTGGTGCCCCTCGTGAAGTGTGAGCGGAATCCATGAGGGGGGGGGGTGATTCCTAATACAGGGGTCCAAAATCAAACTTCCTGTGATTTTTTGTAAAAAGGTAACCAAAAAAAGTGTTCGTCTTGTCACAATGATTAAAAAAATTATAGGTTTGGGTACCACTTATAGGTATGTTTCCGGAGATATACGCAAAAATCGTCAAATTCAAAGGTCATCAACAAAGTTTAAATCTTTACATGGGGGCGATTTCTTTGAAAAACTGTTTCACTTGTTACCTTTTTAAGTTTTGATCCCGGTTGGTTATGAATATTTTCCCCCTCCTTGATTCCGCCCACACTTTCAGGAGGGACACCCACCCCGCTAAAGTTGTTCATTAACCCTAATAGAAGATACATCCACTGAAGAAATGATGCTCTGCTCTCCCACGGCAACGGAATTAACTCCAATGCTCACTAAGGAGTATAAATGGGTACGCGGTATATTGAAAGTAATGCATAGTCCGCATATCGTATATTTCGCTCCAAGACGACAACGGAATAAAACGTGAAACTAATGTACGTGAATCGATTGGCCTATTTTAGTACCTTTGTTCCCGGACATCATCTCCTGCCACAACCGTGTTGACGTAATTATAGTCCGCCAGGAGTCACAGTTCGGGCTCCATAACCCAACGGAATAAAGCGTGAATTGATGTGCGTGAAGAGTCACTGAATCGAGTACCGCTATGCTTTAATTGCGTATAGGCCGTACAATGAGTAAGGATGTACCTATATTATTACTGCAAATGAATGGGAAATTAAAAACAGACTCGCTGTGCGTTAGTAGTAGCGAACCCCCCACCGCACATTATAAGGGAAGTCTGGCGAGGGCCCAAACGCCAGCAGAGACAGAGAGATGGCGCCCCATTAACATTTACATTACACGTAAGATTATGTTATCATACTCTCTTATTTTTTTTTAAGTCTAAAACCATCGCGAACCCCTCAATCGACACCTTTTACACGCAGTGTAAACCGATAAATTGACCTATCGATTTCTGAGCGATTAAGCCGATTTCTTCCAGATCACCTATGAGGCTGTTTTGTTAGTGTTAGTAAAGCAAATAATCTCTATTTTTCGGTAAAAAAACGTGGGAAATAGTGGATATAATAGTGCATGTTTTCCAGTTGAAGGCTTTCCGCTCCGGACTGCGTGCATTCAATATCTTCGGGGATCAAATGCTAAGTACTTGTTTAGAGGAAACATTTTGCAATAAGCAACTAGTGTTTTTCTTCCATCTTCTCATAATCCAGACCCTTCCCTTCTTGTCCGTAACCTTCTTAAAAATTACTTTCTTTCCTTCTCTCTCTTCTTTACGTGCTCTAAAAATATTAAACGCAAACACTTATGTTGACTGGCCGTACTGGACAGTAAGAGCGGGCAATGAAAAACAATGTCAGCTGTTGCAGCTTTGCCTCCCACCAGTTTCAAATACACGTGTCCCTTTTTATTTGTTCTATTTATTCTGGTGTGCTGAGAATCTAAGTCTTTGTTTCTGTGTGGTATTGCACTATACGCAGACTACGATGGAGTTTGAAATTACAGGTTAATCCAATGGAAAGACGTCGTTTGAACGTGATTCGCTGATCATAAGAAGCCAAGGGTTAATGTTTACCGAAAAGACCAATAGAGTAGTTTGGTGATTTTAAATATTCAAAAAGAAAATTTTCTCTAACTTGATTGTTTTTTTGATATTTGGTTGGATTTTGCCAAAGTAAACTAGTGGATGCCCACATCGTCTAAGATGGCCAAAACCAAAAAAAAAAATATCACTTTTTATTCTCATTCTTATTAGATTATGATCATCGCTTTTATGAAGACGGAAATAATAGTTGGGTCCAAAATTAGGATCCCATTTCTGGAAAGTTTGGGGAAGAAGGTTTGGAAGACGTTTCCTAGTTTTTTAAGTTAATGGGCTATCACCATGGGAATGGCAAAATAAACTAAGCAGCAGAATTGTATTTTCAAGTTGTTTTTTTTGGAAATACTTCGGAGTCATGGTTTCCAAAGTTTGGGGCAAATTAACGGTCGTAAATTGACATCACCTTTACATAAATTACATAATTATACTCTTGCCCCTGAGTTTTTTTCAGTTTTTTAACGACAATCACATGATACAAAGTAGGTGCGAAGAATGTAATGTAATTTGGTCCAACTCGCCTTTTATGCAACAAAGACTCTGGATGAGCAACAGTATTTTCAATAAAACACGCCAATATAAACTCTTTAGTAGGATTTCTATCCTGTCGGTTTTAAATGTTTGTGTTGTTTGATGATAGTTAATTAATTATTATCCACCAAAGTTTCTCTTTACGGGTCACTAGGGATATTTAGATACGTTTACATTTATTCGTGTTGTTCCAGAAATAATGCAGGCATGACCTGGTCTCATCATTGTCTCGGTTACTATAGTGATTTTCAATTACACCGTGATCACTTCCTTGCCAATATTTGGACAAGGGGGGGGCCCCGGGATAATTGATTGGGGTTCATTCCCCGTCCTGCAAAGACCTAGGCCTTTGGTTGCCATTACAAAACATATTGTGACCATGTACAAAGTTCCTGTACAGAGTCGGGCTTACTGAAACTGATGGTGTTCCGTTATACAATGGTCTGTAATGATAGGACCTCCTGCCATTATTGGCCGCGCAAATCAATCTGTCCTAATCCTCTTAAACAGGTTGGGCCCATTTTTGTTTGCGGTCGAGTAAAAACTTAGTTGTGTTATGTGTGGCATCGCTATAAGAATGCGTGATTTCTCCATGCCTGTGGATAGGAATTTATTTTGCATGCAAAGGTAGTTATGTCAAATAACACGTTTAATAAATAAATGCCTGGTGTTTCAAATCCGATACTTAATTGAAACATCCATCTATCTTAGATGTGAAATAATGTATTTTAGGTCAACATGTATTTTCTAGCTACATTACTACATATTGTATGATTATCATAAACTTTTTACCTGTGTCCATTAAAATAATTCCTCTCACCTCCCACGGTGAATGGACAGACCTTAAACTTTTAATGAGGTCTCACTTATTTTGAAATCTACTATAAGATTTTTGGTCACAAAACGAAATACAATATTTTCTTGGCCTAATTCCGACCTCGATGTTCATGACACTTTATCAGCTCTTTCATTTACTCAAAGGAATCGATAACGTGTCTCAGACTGTACAATAATCAATTCAATTGATTCTGGTATGAATCCTTTATATATTCGATACATAAAAGTGTCATCATCTATTCAGTTGAACAAAGTTGAGATTTTACAGCTTTTTAGTTTTGATGTCAACACATCTCCAAATGAATTCGTATTATCGATAATATATGCGTGTACTGACAGGAATTAAAAACATCAGACTATAGAAGGTTTCTTTTTAAAGGGACATAATGGCATAAAAAATAACATAATGAAAAGCACCCTTACTGAAATCAATTCCATGAGTTTGAAAACAATTTAGATGTTTACATTCTGTAAAAACAGTAAAACAGGAAGAGTTCCAGGGGGAGGTGGCAGTTACCATAGTATATTTGCATCAGTAATAACCGCAACCACTTTAGGCAATAACCAACGCATTATCAACCTAAACAAACCAAGTTTTAATGTTTTATATAAAGGCATTCATTCATTACATAATTCTGGTATATTATTATCAATATTCACATTATTGTTCTCTTTTGTTGACCTTATGTGGGATCAGGGTATTATCAAAGATAATCTTTGGTATTATTATATCATGTGCCAACGCTAGTCCGTGATCACTGGTGATGTTGTTCTTGAGAAGTATGGTCTCCAAAACTAATTCTGTGAGGCGGGTGGTGCCTACCTGTGTTTTTAGCCTCTACGTCAGTGAACAGGAAAGCTTCTAATGAAGTGTGTGTTCACATGCCGAAAATTCCCAGTCAGTGAGTTTTCTTCTTCATGAAAGTCTTTTTAAACCTTACATTCTAACAAATGAGAATTACTGACGGTAAAGGAAAACAAGGGGATTATTAATGTCAGCATGGATAAATTCTATCAAAGGATGTATTTTGGCTATGTTATTTTTACCAAACAGACCAAAAATGATGCGCTGTGCAAACATTCTATGGGTTTAAGGATTTGAGGGTCTATATTATAACTCGTTTTTTTTCGTCTGCGCAATTTCCCAAAACTCGCTGCCAAAATGTATAATGAATGAAAGGTATCAAAATAAATAAGTCTTGAAATAAATCTGCAGTACGCACGCAACTGTTTCAGAATGGGCAAATATTGTGTAATGAAAGTACCATACACACCGCTTTGACAAAAGAAATAAAACCAGTCGTATAGATGATCACAAATTAACTCTGTGTAAATTTTACCGACATATTTCTGAAGCTATTTTACATGTGAAAGTCACAAAGATTGTCTAAGTTCAGGCAGTATGCATGTAATAGCACACAGTCAATGCCGGAGGGCGAACATATCATTATCGGAAACGGGCCGCCATCCAGTCACTATGCAATGACTGTGTCGTTATGGTATCATAAATTTTCTAACTGATCTTATAATCAATAGCTTTTATTTTGGTTTTAATGTTATATTGTTTTTTTTTTTTTTTTTTTTTTTTTTTTTTTTTTTTTTTTTTTTTTTAATTTTATGGATTTTAAAGGTACGATAGTAATCCGCGCGAAAGCAAAAATAGTTGAAATTGCAGAAATAGCTTGAAGTGAAGGATAAGTCTATAAATGAAGAAAATGTATTTTTGCCCAACGAGGAAAATTGGACCCCCGAAAAAGCAAGAAAACAGCAGTATCCTATGAAATGAATCACAGGGTAATCTGAAGTTATTTTCGAAAAAATAAAAACTAAAGGTGCAACGAGAGATTTCAATATTTTAGTTATAAAACATAATGCTGAATTTCGTTATTGTTCCACTAGAAAAAATGGAATTTCACATTTTTTATACCAAAGAAATAAATGTAAGCTTATTGCTGTAAGAAAGAGTATGACATCAGTCCTAAAATTATCAGGTTTCTATTTTAGGGACACCTGGTAGGCACAAATCTCTATTGCACGTTACATGACCTACCATTGACACACCCTACACTGTAAAAATATTTTATCATGTTGAGTTGTAAAATGTCACACTCTTAAGTTGAGTAAATCTTAGTCAAAGTTAAATAAACCTATTTCGATGGTTGACTTAAAGTAATATTGTGGGTAATATATATATATACTCAGCTTGTGTAAGTGTTACTCAATTGGAACTCAGATTTTATCAACATTAAGAGCTGTGACATTTTTGACTCAACATGTTTTGGATTAGTGTAAAGAAGAGCGTATAGGAGGGTGTTAAAAAAGTCAAGATCTTCTTTATTTCAAATGTCCCATATGAAAGCTTTTGGAAAATACTTATGAAAAATCTTAGAACACTCTATATTTCTCCACTAACCGATATTTAGGTTAGAAGGAAAGAAAGAAAACCGTTATGGATTAGCGTACAGTAGACCGTTACATGGCGCTATTCCCGGCTATTTCACATTGGAAGGCCGTTTACAGCAGCCCCCGTTGGACTATATCGGGGATCCCCGATAATAATTTTCTAGTACAAAATTCCTTCGGTTGGGACAATAGAATTTTGAGCTTAACCATTACAGGTATAGTTACTAGCCAGTTACATTGCAACGGTTTTGTAAAAATCTCCAAATTTTGAAAATTGGGGGCGCTCTTAAAAAAAATGGTGCTAATATTGCTTTAAACTTATATCTGAATAATAGAGTATACATAGAGCTACATCGGAGGCACATTATATTAAGGTGGAGTATTCTAAACAAAGAGATAAATTCAAAATCAAAATACAGAGTAATTTCTTAAGTGGTGAAATGAAATTTGAAATAGTCTCTGGGTCTTATAATGCAGCACAGAGGGGGAGATATCTAGAACTAGTACATAAGTCGTATCTACATGTTATACTTGACTAGACTTAAATTGTTTTGGTTGGGTGTAAATCGATGATCTTCTCGTTGCCTAATACCTACCAATAATACTCAAGGGTGCGGTTTATTGGGGACCCTTTATGTAACATTTACCTGGGTATGAGCCTATTTAGGCAGCCTTCCCAGAACAGTCAGGGTTCTCAATGCTTACATGCACCGGTTTTTTAAGCATCAGGATAAACATAAAGACCAAAGTATTTTATGGCAAGGTTCGGGTATTAAAATAGAAACAACATTAGTTATTAATTGATGTTTCGAATTACAGACATGGGATGGTTAATAGTGAGGCCAGAGAAGATGAGTGGGTGGAGATCATACCACCCAAACAGACGAGCTCAGACGGATATTATGGAGAAGTGTTTGTCTTAAGGGGGTTTCTCAACACGGTTTGTTATGGGAAAATAAGCACGTGGACTTTGGGTGACGATTTCAAAACCAGCTTTCAAATATATAAAAGTCATCACAGTAATGCTTTTTCAATGTAAATCCATTGGATTACGAACTCTACTAATCAATTACGTACTAGGCTGATCGGGGAGGTTAATTATGTTTCCTATAGCGCATATTATTACAGTGTGCAATGTGCAAGCAACGTCTAAACAACAAGGAATATTTTTTGCTAATTAAAAATAAAATGACCAACGCAACGATTATTTTTAAAAAGAGACCTGTGCGCTTAACTAAGGCGGATTCGAAATCAGCACCAGAACTAGAACGACAGTATGCTAGATTAATACTCTATTTACACTATAGCTTCGACGACATCGGATGTTAACATTGCTTGCAGCATTATACAAGTTTGCTGGGTGTCGCGATAAAAACATGAATTTATGGTACCTTTCCCCAGAACAGCCGGAACACCAATTGAAACCCCTGTTGTCCCTTACCGTGGTAAATGAATATAGTCCTCTCGGAGCTATAGCCCGGGCTCCATAACGAACACAGAAAAAAAAAAGCGTGGAAACGTTGTAATCTTGCGTGAAAAGTCACTGAATCAAGATTGTTGGCCCCTATTCTTTACTGTTGTTGGACTATGAGTTCGGCGGATTACAAAAAGTTCTACATCTGATTCAAACCAGTACCCCTCCTTTTACAAAGGCGCCACAGGGATCAGCTGACAAAGCGAATATATTTTTATCGTATTGCATATCGGCATCATAATAGGGATATCCCCGCTACTAATAATTAAACTGGGCCTTGCCATGACAGACTGTAACAAATTAGGATAGACAAACAACAAACCTTTTGTTTATTCTCTAAATATCATAGTCGTAACACACTTGACGGTACGTTTACATGTTAGTATTTCATTTTAGCGCCTTTTAAAGACACTAGGACAGTGTTTGAAAATATTTCCAAATTGCCGGTATAGCTTAAAAGTTAAGGATAATTCTGTAGAAGAACATTCTTCATAAGTTACTTTTTATCCAACTGAAGCAATGGACAGCAAAGGAGGAAACGGCAGTGTTCCAGATTCGATTCTTCCATCATTTACGTGTTGTAGTAAGTGTCCGAAACGGACAGTAATGACTAACTTTTCCGATTTTTCCTTATTAGTTTGCTTCTGGTTCTTTCCTTTGCAGGGTATGTTTAGGAAACCTGCACTTGTTACATACATGCAAAATCTGATTTTTGGATGATTTTTTCGATTTCGTAATTTAGCAAATCACGATAGTGTCTTTAAATCAGAATCCAAGAGCTGCTGATTTTAAATAGATATTTCAAGTGCAGATTGTTATAATCGAAACGGTCCCTAGACAAAAGAAGGTCATTTAGACTTTTCCCTATTCACGTTGAACTCTTTTGAATCTGACTGTGTTTTAAAGATGTTACACATGGTGATAAGAGACTGTTCCCTTCGGAGCACAAGAGAATTCCAATGAAACACTGCCAAATAGTTTTCTCCTCTCCCTAACATAGGTGTGTTAGTCAGTCCCAATGTTTGTTTTTTTTTATGTGTTTTTTTCCTTTTGCAACATGTCACAGATTAATGGCACGAATAATCCACGTACCCTTAATTTTTAAACGAGCATAAATTGTTTCGAACACAGTACGGGCATGGTTTCTCCAGACATTTACCCTTTAGGCCCTAGATGTTACTAATGTTTTCCCCAAACTGTCAAATGATCCAAACAAGCCTAGTCCTTGGGGGGGTCGCGGGGTTTTTGAATGGCTTCTGCTGTAGGTCATTATGGAAGCATTTTGGCAATCCATCTCAAACCACGACCTGCAAAATGTTAATCATATTCCACTACAGAATAACCCAGTTTGAATTTGATAGTATAAAAGAGCCGCTGACTTCAGTCTAAGCATGACATTCAATATAATTTTATAGATCTATTTCCAAATATGGTATTAAAGTGCCTACTATTCCTCTCTTGAAACCATATTTGGTGAAAAATTGGACTACGCTGACTGAATCAGCAATCATCATATTTCCCGTGTGGAACGATTTAAGTAGAAATCCACTGAGTGCATGAATTGAAAAATCGATAGTAACGACTTTAAAGGCATCTGTAATAAACTTAACAGGTAAGCACGGGGTACAGCCGATTTAATGTCAGAAAAAGACCTTGACGGAAGCAGATAAATCCTATGACATTATTAGACGAAAAAGGTCACCAAACTTTAGCTATGCTGATGTGTAAAAAAAAAACACTCCCATTTAGGGATTAAGAATGCGTCTTCAATGTACACTCTGATTACAACATAATTGTCTTTATTTCGTTTGAAAGACTGCCGCCCATTTATCTTATTTTCAAATTGTTATTTGAATCCCATCTGCCATTTTGATGTGCGTAGCAAGTACGTACACTATACCCTCTTATTTTGTCAAGGGGTGAGTTACCAATACCATATTGTCAAGAAGTGAAACATCATACCAATCCATAGATCCTTATTATGCTTCTTTATATTTTTTTTTTTTTTTGTTGTAGTGAAGATCTAGTCCAGCCCACAAAAACGTGGAAATGATCAACGGATATTGTGGTTAAATAATCATATTACATAACAATCATCTTTTGAAAAAGAGTTCTGAAACGCTTACAAAATCTTCTTATGTTGAACTCTTGTTTTTTGAACGTTAAAATATTTCTCTTGGTTACTAACTGTCCCAGAAATGTCCATAACATAACGAGGTATGAAATATGTGCATGAACTTATATATAGAGAACACTTACGAGGTCTAGAAAACCGGGTGCATGCACATGCAGATGCGGTAATGCAGTGAGAGCGACCATGCCCAGCTGTGTTCAGGAATGTGACCGTATAAGTTCAAAGTCCACTCGATCGATATCACTGCATTACCATCTACATGTGCATGCGCCCGGTTTTCTAAACCTGGTGTCCAGGCGCATTGCTTATTTTCTCTCCTTGATTGTGATGTGTGATTTTTATTGAGTATAGTATGTTCAGAACAGTTTCAAGCTTATTCCACACACGTATGTTTCTCAATCCGTTGCAACTGTCAAATTGTAATACTAGTTTTTAGCCATTTTATTGGTTCTTATGTTTTATCCATAAATAGCTAGGTAAGAACGTTAGTAACCAGGGAGAATTAGGCAAGACCATCAATTGCCGATGTCTTACAATTTTTTTTGCATGATTTTTTTTTTATGTCGTATCAGCTTTTGCACCCCTAAATATCGGAGGGTGCGGTGGCATGAACGTGGGTGGAAATTCGAAGGTAGGTGGGAAAACAAACAGTCAATAAAAAGGTACTAAAACTGATATTCAAATCAAACATTTAAATATATAAGTTTTAAAAATCAAATCAATCAAAAATTAATCAATGAAACATAAAACTAAAAGTAGCTTCCTGTGGCAAAAACTAGGGCGGTCTTTGGGTGAGAGCGATCATTTGACCAAAAATATTAAAAAAATAAAAAAACGGCCCCTAAACTATAGTAGATTCAACCCATCGTGTCACCTCTAGTACTTTTCCGAAGGTATGAACATTGAATGAGAGGGATGTGCAGTGTGTGGAAATTAAAATTCCATGCTATTGAAACAGCAGCTTAACACAAGCAGTCCGATAGCAGAGAAAAAATCAATTCTTTGCTCAATAAAAGTATTCAAGTCAACGTAAACGCATTTATAGCTACATTAACACTCAAAACAGCCTGACTAATCGTATTTGCTTCAATGGTATTCAATGTAACATGTGAGTTGAATGTTTTTGAATTTTGGGGATTGTATTTTGGATACGAAGAAACAGAAGTCTTTGCACTCTCTATGTAAAGATGATGCCAACATTAAAAGACCAGATTATCTTTCATGAAACAGGTGAATCGGGCCACATATTCTGCCTCCTCTCCCAAATAATCGACGCTGTCCAAAACTTTTCCTCTGGTGACACGATGGGTTGAATCTACTATAATATGATCCATGTGTGCATGATGTGTATGAATGTTTATAGTCAAGGTCTTACCGATAATTTGACTCTCAAAATGAAGTAAATTGTGTGAAATGTAAGCAAGAAAACATACAAGTATTAAGAATTTTTTGAAAAATGAAATTAACCCGATCTTGTTAAAAAAAAAAGGGTCCGTGACGCTCCGTGCCGTGCCGAGAGTGTTAGAGGTAAGCCTGTTTGATTAGTGGTTCACAAGATATCCTTGAGAAAATCTCGTTTACAAAATTTAGTTGATTCCGATCTTGCGGTTTTGTGTTATGAGCATTTGCTTGTTTATTACGGTCCCATAGGCCAATATGCTGTAATTTCTGTCCGTTTACGGACAGAAAATACAAAATTGCCATTTTCTTACAGATACGAGCGAATTTGCACGTAAGATTAGGTACGCATGGATTACTAAGGCTATGTAACGGTTCATATTATACAGGCTGAGTAAAAAAAAAACTTGACCCTGATTGTTTCCGCCATTTTGAATTTCTAAATAATATATATCTAACATATGTGATATCTGGGGAAAGCGTATTTCATTAGCTTTAATTTGCTGCAAAGATCATTCAAATCGGTTAAGTATAGGCCGAGCTACAGTCTTTGAATCAAGAATCTGCAGTGAATAAATAGCCCGATTTTCTTCTGGACACTGATTTCCTTCGCTGAACGCCGTTCATTTCAATGTGAATCCGTGGACAGAGCAGAAAACCGACTACTTGATTCGAACGACTGTAGCTCGGTCTATACCAAACCGATGTGAATGATCTTTGCAGTATATTAAAGATAATGAACCCAGCTTTTCAGATGATATGAAATATGTTAGATATAGGTTACTTAAAAATTCAAAATGGCGGACACAATCAGGGTCAAAAATCTCAACTTTTTTAGGTAAGTCGAGGAGACGAGGTTGTGGATTACGAAATGCCCCTTTAAGGTATATCCCGCCATCATCTGTTACAGATGATGTAGGAATTATGTAGGAATTGTTGTAGGAATTATGAACATTAAAATAATTATTTTCTTAACCGGATTTACTTATATCATTACACTGAAAACGGAATACGGTAAACGCGGATTTGTATGGAGCGCATTAAATAAAACAATACCAATTTTATTATGAACCATCATTCACTAAATTTATTAATTTATTTTAATTATTATAACAACACAAAAAATAACAATAACAAATCACTTGTCGCACGAACACGCTTTCCAATGGGTTCACTGAACTTTATATGTATATGAATCATATGCCAATGGCATAAAGTAACAATTTAAAAATCTTGATCATATGGATATATTTTGTAGACTCATCGCTATAATAAATTATGTGTACAAGTTTAAATATGTACAAGTTCAAATTATTCATCTGTCAATCCATTTTGTTAATTTTGACAATAGATTGACCCATGTGCCGGTGACCCTTACCGAGTGTCTGTCCTCTCACTTACCATCTAATCACATCAAAATTTGAGCCCAACCCTTTGCTCCCTTTCCTCCCTGCTTCAGAGTCCGATACGACCACATCCATATATTTAGGTATTCAAAATTTATATGAAGATTCAAATATAGCTGTTAAGTCCATTTTTTGTAGGTGAAGCTTTAAGGGTAGTGAAAAAAGAAACAGTGAAATACTTTAAGTCCTTTTTAAGTACTAGTGCTGATTATAAGAGCAATTGGTAATTGGTCCGGATTATTTCTGGGATCGAATTAGAACATTTTACCAAACTTCAGACATTAAAAATTCTTTCCTTGTTCAACTATAAATATACCTTGCTGTCTAGAAGTGCCTAAATTCAAGAGACACGAGAATATTTCCAGAAAGAAGCGCCCTATTTTATTAGGACCAAACATATATGTCTGTTGACTGATACAATAAAAGTTTAGCG